>JBBMOC010000073.1:818295-956403 GCA_037975185.1 Centropyge bicolor
TACTTAGCCTTCAAAAAGGGGACGTGTGTCACAGTTATGCCAGTCAGGCCTCTGTTTTTGTGTTAAGTTTTTGGTCAGCCTTGGTTCTTGTTCTGTGCTCATTCTGCCTGACATGTTTTTTGTTCAGCTCTGGCTGTGTCCTGCCATGTTGTGTCTTAGTTCTCTGTCTTCATGTCTTAATTCTTTCAGTCCTGTCAGTATGTATGTATCAGTGGCGAGCGGTGACCTGTTACAGTGGTCATGCTTAAGTGTGAACTACAGCAAGCGCTCAATTGTTGGCTATTTATTTATTAATTAAAACACGCAATATGTTTTTTACGGTACCCCGGAGGTGTCAGGTTGCAGAATATTTTATTAAGGCAAGGGCACGCCTTCTATAGTGTGGGTGCGCGTTAATAAAGCGTTCCCTCCACGCTATGTTATAGTGAGGGACCAGGATAAATAAAGCGTTCCCTCGCTATATCATAGTGAGATGCCTCTGGGGCTCTGTATACCTCCGGGGCTCCGTTTTCTAACTAGTACATCAATGCGATTTTAATAGACACTCTCACACTCAGAGTTTTGAAGTGAATCCAGTTATGAGCATGCGCGTTGGCAGATAAGCTGCTTCACTGACAGCTTTTTTGCCATTCAAAATGCTCATGTACAGTAAACACAGCCTGTCAGCTTTCCATCTTTTCGCAAACAAAACAGGATAAATAAGGCAGGAATTTCAGACCAAAACAGTAGAACTAAGGTATTGCATTATAGAACACACTGACAGATGAATATTTTCAATTATTATTGAAGGGTTTGGGCATGAACTGCATTTATAGCTTATTATGACTGCTCGCCCCTGGTATGTATATATTGTTTAAGTTCTGTCACTATTCACCTGCCACAGCGTCTCACCTCAGGTCTCTGTGGTCTCTTTTTGTTTGTTGAGATTTAATTTGCTTTCATTAAAGGCTTGAACAACTGTCCATTCTTGTGTGTTGCACTTGCACGCCCCCATAACAACGTGGGCCAATATTTAGCATAAAAACGAGTGTTACAACTTTGAACTGTTCACACTAAATGGTTCAAATTTTCACACAAGATTCTTTGATATAATGAGGCTGTGTACACAGAAGGAGAGCTTTGTTTTTTGCAGATTTATGGCATGCAAAATATGGCTTCTTGGAATGTGTGTTTGTCCATGGTGGCACTTTTGGCTCTCTGTATCTCCAGATTTATTGACACCAGATGTCTGATTCTTTTTAATATATGATACATGTTATAGTACTATCAGGAAAACCTTATATTTCTGACAAAAATGAGAAATCATATACAGGGCCCGAAAAATGGAAAAAAGTTTTCGCGTCTGTATTTTGAATGCTTATATCAAAAATCTAACAAGGTCTACCAGAAAACAAATGAGATCAGTGAAAAGAGCAAGGTCTAATTGATATATGTACCAAATATGAAGTTGGTGCTATGAAGAAAACTATTTTATTCAAGCTGTTGAATTTTGAATTGAATTGGTTTTGTGACATGAGAAAATGCCATTCACAAGGTTACACCACATGCTACATCATTACTAATTCAAATGTTCTTGACTATACATATATGTAGCATATAAATATGATAAATGATTTACAAATCTCACAAAAGTCAATTACACACATTTTATTCTATTTATGTAGACTTAGCATGTCTATTTGAAGCTTCCCCGACGCATCCCATAAATACAGTATAACAGTAATATAATATGTCAACTATTTGTTATGTTATTCCTTTTTTTACTATAGTTAGATTTATTATTTACATTTATTATTTTTTACTTTTTGGTTTTGATCATCATCTGTTGAACCTTGTGTGGCCTTAGAGTGTGTGTGATTACCTTTGAATAACTTCATAGACAGTTTGCACTAATTATCTTCGTTGCTATGGAAATAGTTGTACTCCTAGTTTCAGTCTCATCCAATTCTCATGGACAGTTTTCACTTATTATCTCTATTTGTTATGAATAAAACGAATTCAAAGGAGTAGATGACCTCATAGTCCCTGTCTTATCTGTATTTATCAGTTTTGGTGTTACCCAGTTCAAACCAATTTTGCATGATAGAAGCAAAATAGATACACGCCTCAATGACAACATCCACACGTTTCATACTACATTTTGTAAATTCGCGTGAACAGTGGTTGGCCTGTTCATGTTAGAGATAACTGGCCAGTGAGACTCAGTTACGTGAAAGTCCAACCTCTGTACGGGGCAGGTCCCAGCCCAAGAAGATATATATATTTGCTTGATTTATTTTACCTTTGCTTGATCATTGTTGTTAACATTTATTACGTTTTCAGATGTAGCCCAGATAAATGTTTGTTTTCACTGAAAATGAAGAATTCTGGCTAAGGTATTCCATGACCCCATTTCTTTTATTAAAACAAACAGGCTTTAAACACTTTGTGTTCTTCATCATATTTTCATGTTATATTCTGCTTTTCTAAATAATTCCTTGTATTTTTTTTTTAATCCTTTCTATCCAGCACTTTCTCTTCCTTACCTGCTGGTGATTCAGCCCCAGCCTCAATCCTCTGCAGCCACTGTCGGACAGAGTGGGCCACGATGGGGGTGTTGGGGTACTGATAGATTTCATCTCCAGAGGGCAAATGGGTGAGGACCAGAGCAGGGAGGGGGGGCATAGAGCCCAGGTATGACCCAAGGACAGACATTCCAGCTGGAGTACGACCACTGAAGCACAGACCAACAAAACAACATAAAAACAGACAACAAGCAAATAATGGAGATAAATGTGGTGTTTTGTCTGTGTATATGATGAATGGACGGAGCAACAAAGCACCATATTGATTGACTGTCAATAATGATTGATGTACATACAGGTGGATCCAGCAGGCCAGGTATTGCTCCATCCTCCCCGCTCCTGACTCCACCACTCCTTTCATCTCCTCCACCAGTGCCTGGTTCTGCCTCCGCCCGATCTCATCCTCTTCCTCTCCCACAAAGAGGAGCAGGAGGGCTTTACCCAGGGAGAGGTAGGATGGCAAGTTTTCCACTGTCAGCTCAGGCTGAAGATGAAACAGAGATAGAGAAAAAAAGAGGAGTCAAAAATATGAGCATGACTGCTCTGATCTCAAACAGAACGGCTTGTTAAGTGTGCAAAACACGTGCAGAACAGATTATATCAGTGATGATGCGAACTCCAAATATTAACAATCACCATGTTTTATCTAATTACACTGATCAGAAAAACACCTGCAACATGCAATGCTGAATGTGCGTCATATCATAGTTTAATTTTCTGACATATTTACTGCAGTTTTGCAGAATAAGGTGTGTACAGGCAAATAAAAAATAAAGCAGTCTTTGCTAGACATAATATTCAGTCACTCATCTATTCTCTTTGTCAAAGGCTTGACAAAGGGCATGACTGTCATAATCAGCAGATAGCAAAACCTTTATAACCCATGATGCACCTGGATAGATTTGTTAAATCTTGCCGAGTTCTAGTCTTGATAAAAATGAGAACAACAGCGCCACCAAAAGGAACTGCTGTTGACTTGTGGACTTGTCATCCAAGGTGCCCTATAATGCAATTAAAGGAGCTTTGAGAGCCTCAACTCTGGCTGTTCCACTTCAACTATATGCCTTCACAACACCAGAAACTAATTGTGGAAGCAAATTCATCTGTGCAAAACAGCAAAATAAACACTCAAGGAGAGATAAACATGTCTTGTTGAGCAACATCTGCATTAAATGCCACTTTTCCATCGTCTCTGTTTAAATGAGCAAAAGTAAACTGTGGCGTGACGCATTCCTCTGACATTGGATGTATTGAGGAAACCACGTTTCCAAACCAAACTGAATCAACATATGGTGCTTGTTATCTGTGACATACTGTGAAAGATTACATCTTTGCTTTCCCACATTTCCAAGAAGTTACGTCCACATCGTTTATTTATGGCTATTTCGTTTCATGAGATGTAAATGATGATCGGTTCACAACCTGGGCTGAGAGACGCTGGCATTCAGATTTTTGGCTGTATTCGTTTAGTTAGAGAGAACTGTGGCAAAATAATTTCATCAGCTTACTTAAAAACATCTTTGTTCAGTATGTCTCAATGTAAACGTGACTTTGCGAGACAGAAAGACACAGTTTGGTTTACCAGTGGATGCAGTAGTGCTGTATTAATGTGTGAGAGCAGCTCTTCAGCAGAGGCGGACGCAGACAGCGTTGAGGGATGAGTGTGTGGCCTCCAAGATGGAAACACAAGCACTGCAGGAAGATCCACAGTGTGCTCCAGCGCCCTGCACAACAAGCATGGCAACTTTGATAAATATTTAGGACACTAAGGGTTGTATTATTAAATGAAATGACAGGGGAATATCTTAGCCACACATTGACTGAAGTGTCCTGACTAACGATTAATTGTCTTTGATCTGCTGATTAGCTTTCCTGAGTGAATTCTACCCCTCAGAACACTGTCAATCAATCTCATACAACCTTTAAGCACTGCTGAAAATGCTAACTTTGAAAGTTAAATGATCATTGACACAATGCACCTCTTCCCCTCTTCAAACTTTGGTGACATTGTCTTTTGTCAAAGCGTTGGAAGAAATTCCAGTGAATGAGTCAATTACAACTTCACACTCAGAAACAGTAACGACAAGACTGGATTTAAAGCTGTCACCATTTCTCTGCCAGCCCGTCTGTCAGCAGTCCACTCAGCACCTCTCCTCTCAGTGACTTTGCTGCTTCAGTAAACAGTGATACACCTGGCGAGACAGAGAAACATCACATTTACATCATCAGTGGTTTGCACAAATAGTAAGATATTACTGCATTTTAGTGACCTGGCCTGGCTTGTGTTATTTATTTCATCACAGTTCATAGTTTATTTTTACATCTTCTACGTCAAAAGGATAAGGTTGATGACATTTTTCTTATTGTGAACATGAAAAGAAGAAACAAAACCTAACAATTTTTCAATCAACAAGGACTGTGCATGAATTTAAAGCCTGAAAGATCTTCTTCCTCTGTCTCATGTCATAGAGCACCACTGTCCACCATCTTTTGCCGAAGTACAACCACAAACATATATTCTTGGCAGATTACTTCAGAACATGAACACTGTGTTTCCATTGTTTACCTCTCACTCATAAATAGTTGCCAATGTGATAAGTATTAGAAACTGATGTGCAGTGTTTTGGTCTGTCACTCAAACTGAACTACCTGAATCCTGTTCAGGTACCTGAAGCATCACGTTCCCAAAAACACAGCCTGTTGGGTTTTTTAAGACGGGGATGCTTTTTTAGCCTGAAGTACTGTTAACACTCCGAGCTGTGTACTAAAGTACAGCTGAAAATAGTCCCCTACAGATACAATATTTATTCCTGTTTGAGTAACATTTGCTTACAGTCCAGCTGTTGATGGAAATTACTGTGCCTTGTTTAAAAATGAAAGTATATATTTATGACTCGTTTTAGAAAAATGTACGTCTTTAGTACAAGCTTGGGAAGTCAAGTAAAGTATTAGAAGGCAGACTAACATACTACTTACAGTATTTTTCAAAACCTTTTGACTAACTGGGGCACAGGTGCTGTACTAAAAAAAAATAGGGACTATAGCCTCCTACCTGTGTGTGATTGCGTCTCAAACAGTCCCAGTACTCTGTCAGGATTATAGCTTGCTAGATCAGGGTGAGGCACCTCTTTTAGGAATGATGTCACTTCCTCTTGGGTGGACAGTCGCACAGGAGAAGCTAGGCAGCTCCTTGTTAAAGAACAGACAAATAAGCATTTACACACGAATAAAAATACAAGGACAAAAGAACCTTTAACGCTTCGTGGGTTTTTGTTTCAGGCCTGGATTGTGTGAAAGACCTGGTCATGGTCACAAAGGCTCAGAAATCAATCTATTCCAAGAGAATGGCTACAACACTTTGGTCTGATTGGTCTCATTCTGCATTGAGGAGATGCTCCTCAGTCAAGACACAATAAAAAAAGCATAGCTTGAAGCCTCCGGGTCATTATGGGACAAAAAAGCTTTTCCTGTGGAAAATCTCCTGCATTATAGAGAGCATGACTGCACATCACTATAAGTAATTCATCTCTACAAGATTCCGACATAAAATATATTTGTAAAAGCTCCTCAACATGGATTTGATGATGTCCTGCTGTTTACATGTGGCCAAGTTCATGACCAAGAGTTTCCTGCGTGCGCTTATTTGTTTAACAAGCAAGGCCCTCACAAGCAATGCAAACACTGTTATCTGATGGATCTCATCTGTCCTATTTGACTTTCTTTGCATCATTCTGATACAATCGTGTTGTTTGATTTTGCTGTTTGTTGCGATCTTTTTCTGTGAAACACTGTCATTGGTTGATGTTCTCAGGAATCATTTTATCTCCTTGATGATGCACTGATGCCCAAGACAATTTTCTATGGGGACATTAAAGGTATTTATGTCTTTCCTTGGGTTTCTTTAGCATATATGGGGATTTGAGAAGCACCATAATATTTATTACAACTTAAGTTTGTGGTACACTTGTTTTTGCAGTAGTTTTGTTATTCTACTGCTGCACTCTTTGCAAATGTTTAATGACATCCCTATGACATCATCTGGGTTATTTCCTCTCCCTCCAGAGTCACAAAGCAGTTTTCACACACTATTCATTACTCCTGGTGATGATTGGACTGACCTGAACTGGATGTGTAAAATGCTCCTGATGATGTCATCTAACTCCCAAATTTCTTCATAATTTCAAAAACTCATTCATGCCTCTTGATTCTTAGAAAACGTCTCACAGTATGATGAAGCGATGCAGCGCCTCAGTAGCCAGCATGCCTCTGTAGTGCTGGGCTGAGTCCTCAGGGCGAAGCAGCAAGACGCTGGGGAAGGCCGTGATTGGCTGGAATGGGATCGGGAGGGAGCTGCCTGGCTGAGCAGCACAGAGGTCGGTCCACTCTCCACAGTCGACCGCACTCATCTGGACCTTAGAATCTGAAGAGATTTATTAATAAGGCAAACATCAAGATCAGAGCAGAACACTGGAACATTTCAGGAACATCGTCACTCCTTCGATCAATTTCTATACAGATGGAGATTGTACTGTTGATAACATGTGGACATAGAGACAAAAAAGTCAACAATTTAAGATTGCAACTAGGGGGGTATTTATCTAAATTTTGTCTGAGGAGGGCTCACAGTGTCAGACTGTAAAAATCCCTACCATAAGGACTGTTCATGCTGTGCTCTCCTGTTTACCTGCAAGTCTCTCTGCAACTTCAATGAAGGAGCTAAGAAAAGCCATTGAAACAGCATCCCCTGGTGACAAAAAACAGAAACTACAATTAATTCCATCCGCAATTATTTGAACTTTGAATTCAGTTTCATTTGCTCGTCATCTTTGACATAACAGTAAGAAGTGTACGTCTTACATCTGAGGTAGAAGAGCACCACCGTCAGGCTGCTTTGAGATACTGCAGTATGGAAATCGTCAGAGGTTAGTTGGGTAATTGAGTCCATGTCCAGCATGTTGCCTCTGTTTTCGTAGACAGAAACTGCAATTTCATCATCCAGCATGCCTGGAGGCAGACACAGTAAAACACAAATACACATATAAATGCTGACACATTTTCTGCACCCATTCCTATCTTATATTCTCTCCATCTTACAATGAGACACTTACCAAAATGTCTATCCTCCTCATCCTCATCTTCCTCCCCCCTCTCATCCTCCTCTTTCTCTTGATTTGTGAAGAGCTCCAACACCTCATCAAGGTCATGTAAGGTCAGATACTTCACCTCTAAACTCTCAAAGTACACACACAAACAAAAAGTAAAACACACACAGGTAAAAATAACGAGTAATCCTATATGTGTGTGTATATATATAATACGTATATATATATATATACATGCATGTGACCACCATACCTTCTCAGGCAGCCTGTAAGCAGCATTATATTCATCAGATGTTTTCACTGCAGGACTCTGCCTGATAACACACAAACACACACCCACACATACATCAATGAAAAGTGATAAAGGTAGATTTAGAACGCTTTGCTGGGAAAGTAAACAACAAATTAAAAAGGAATGAAGAAGAATGCAGGACAACATGTTTAGGATGAAACAGGATGAAATACAGATACAACACATGGAAAACACAATAAGCTTAAAGAGCATAACAAGATTAAATTCTATGTGGAATTACAGGAAAAATACATCATGTGTGATGTGTTACCTCTCAACAATGTCAGTGAATTAAAAACAATGTCCAAAACCACAAAAGTAATGAGCACCTGTGTACGAGTACCAGCAGAGCGAGGCCACGGAGTCTCCAGGCCAGAGTAGTGGCAGTGTCCCGGTCCAGGTGCTCGGTCGCGGGACGACAGAACAGGAAGACCTGGGGGGTCTGCTGGTAGGGGAACTGGGGGGGCTGGACCGAGGAGGGGTCATCGTATACTTCAGACTGACAGTGAAGAGACACATATAATTATGTAATAATGAATACATTCTATTCATTTTGTCTGTTAGATTTTCTTTGCTGACTTGTGCTAAAAAATTAGACAAAAATTCATAGATTTTGGATGTCTAAGTCTAAAGTAGAGTGAAAAGACTGGTCAATCATGCTTCGCATGAACATGCAATATTCCACAGTGGCTCTATATCTCCATCTTACTGACCACTAGTGGAGCCTCCATGAGCTGCAGGAAGGAGTGGAGGCTGAGAGTGGACAAGGGTTTCCTCATATGGGTCAAAGGGCATCGCTCAGAGGTCATCAGGGTCACGAACCCACTGTGACCTCTACAGTGGAGGAACCATACTTGAGACGAGTGAGACAACTCATTAACACTGAAAGACAGGCAGAGCGACAGGGAGAAAGAGACACAGTAGATAAAACTTTTCAAAAACCTAAATTGCAAAAAAGCTGGCATTTGCAGAAGCTGTTCATCAGATTTTAAGGTTCATATCTTTTTCAGTCTAAAGTATCTGCACAGTATCCAGTCAAACTGCACTTGCAAATGTGCTGCAGTTAAAATATAGCCGATAAGCAACTTTAACCCATGACTAGCCTCCATTTATTCTCTCTTAAATGTACAATGGACATCCAGGAATCTCTATTAAAAATACAAGAGTGGCAGACAGTCACTTTAAACATCTATCAAGTTTCTTCCACATATGGAGTTAAAAAGATAGTTAAAAAGAAAGAAGTACCTACCCTAAGTGCTTCAAAACTGGGCCTCCAGTTATTAGGATGAACTGGTATTTGGATCCATACACATACGCTGTCTCCATCATTGATCTGTGCTCTTCAGTAATACAATCAGATGACACAATACAATTAGTTAGATTCGGCATTCAAGTCTGTCAATTAATCAGACAGTCTGTGACCTTACACATTATGTATGAGTCAATTAATCAGTCCTTAAATACATCAGCCAGATAACCTCCATTACTGAGAGCACATACAGTCACTTTCACTGTCACGTTCCTCAACATTTTCTGCCTCTGCATGTCCATCCTCTTCTTCTTTTCCATACCTTGTGTTCCCAAACTGCGGACATAACCCAGTACAATATCCTTCTTCCCTCTGGCTGCTTTCTCCATGGCCAGGAGGTCGGCGTCTGTGTGGACGTACTTGACCTCTTCGCGCAGAATGGCGCTGGAAGAGAAAGACAGAAAGACAAAAGTTCAAAGATAACGTTGCAGACATTTTATATTTTTCATACATCTCTCAATACTATCAGACTTCCCTGTTCTGACTGTGGCTCTCAGCCTCAAACTCAAACAGCTCACAAATAGACAGTTTTATGGGCACTGTAGTTTCTGGCAAACTCTGCTTAAACAGGAAGAAATAAAGCATTTGTTGTGGACTTTTTCCAGCAGTGGAGCTACATTTGGTCCTCTAGTTTGTATTTGTGACAGCAGGATGGTGTATGTGGGACTGAATCAGAATAAACTACAATGTGTGTGTGTGTGTGTTAATGGTAATGAAGGAACAACAGTGTGGCTTGATAATGTGTTTGTAATCGCTATTGGACAACAATGAAGCTCTGTGCAAATCAAGATATCTGAAGAGGTCACCTTGGGCTCTGAGAACGTTTCATGAACACGTTTTCACAACCATTTCACAGACTAAGTCGGATAATCAACTGTGAAAATAAATGTTAGCTGAGGCCCTGGTAATTTTCTCATTACACATTGTGATGAAGACATCACATGGTTTGAAATGTGGCTCAAAAGCAGAAAAATTCACATGTTGGAGTCTGCATAAGATGACATATAAAACTCCGGAATGGATCATATAAAATAAAAGTCATAAAATAAACTGTATTAATAAATGCAGTAAAATATAAAATATATAAAATTTAAAGCCTCTCACATCTGTGCTAGATTATAACTCACAGCGCTGAGTGCTGCCTACTTACAACAGGACTTCGGAGACTATGGAGTTGACGTCAAACACAGTGTCCAAATCAAAACCCAAGAACTCTTTACCGCCTCTAACAGAAAAACACAGCAGAGGGTTAAAGAGAGATTAAAGAGAATGCCAAAACAATGATGTCTTCTATGTCTACAGTGAAAAATACAGTCCTTGTCCTTCATGTTCACATAACATACCTGAACAGAAATGCTGTGTGCAGCACCCTTTCTTCTGTGCAGTATGTGCGAACCAGCTCTTTATTGCAGTTGACCTGAACAGAATATAACAAAAAAAGGTACTGATGCACCGCCCATCTATCCATTCACTTGCTGGTATCAGTGTCCACATCCTCACGTGAATAAAAAATTGAACTTTATTGTCAACTTCCTTGAGAGATGGAGCACATAGCACTGAGAGAAATATAGTTACCTTCCCTACCAGTACCCCATAATCCTGCAGGGCATCAGCAGACTTTTCCAACTCCACCAAGAAGAGAGAGATGGTCGGAGAAACTGGATACAGACAGAAATTCTGTTAACCTGGATTAGTGAGTTGAAAGGCTTTAAAAATAAAATTTAGCTGCTATCAGCTGGGTTGCACCTTGACAAGTCACTGGATCACTGCTGACATGACAGCAAAAAGTGATGGGGAGAGGATGAAGGACAAATTGATTTGAAACTGGATCTTTGCATGGTATGTTATTATACTATCTACTGTTGTCAGCTGGAGGCTATTTCTTTTGAAGAAGTTCCACCAGTTGTGTCTGTATTCCAGACATATAGGGAACACGTTACACAACCTCAAACTATGCTCTTCACACAACATACAACTACTCCACTATTTCAACATAAAAATACACTAAATCCATGCAGATGTTTCTCTCCCATGTGACAGATGTCAGTCTGCAGAAGCTACTTTAGGCCATGGTGTAGTTTTTGTGCTCTAAAATTCCTTTTGGTTTAGCAATTTTGACATTACTCCTAAAGCCATTACCTCTAATATATAATATATGCTAATCATCCTCAGCTAATTAATTGTCATCTAAACAGAGGACCTTACCTGAGCTCAGACATATTGGAAAAAACTACCTTCCCAACTATTAACATGTTGGGATTATACTATCCTTCTGATCATGTTTGATACTTGATTCTCTCCATATTTTATCTATTTCAATATTAGTTTGTTGCCTATGCTTTTGTACTGTGTTTCATGTTATGTGTGCTGTTGCTGACTCACCCAGGACACTCATGTAAAAGAGCTTATTAATCTCAATGAGGCATTTACCTGAATACCTGAATCAACTGGGAAGCAAATATATCATCACAAATACATTGCATCACCTATTAATGCTAAATCTTGAGAAAATATGAGTTTTCTTGTACGACAGAAGGTTCAACTTACCTTGATGCTCGAAATAGATAAACATCATCTTCCCAGAATGCAATTTCTCATAGAAGTCTGCAGCTGTGTATTCAATCAGGTCTGACGTGTTGGCTTTCTCTGTGCATCCTCCTGCCTGCATCCACAGCAGGAAAACAGCAATGCACATCCACATGATGGAGAACAGGCTCTGCTGTGCTCTCTGTGGGGAATATCATTGAGATGAAACTAGCAGGTGCAGAGGTGTTATGAGTAGAGAGGAAGCATACAAACATGATGAAAATGTTTGCAGATAAGCTGCGAAGAAACAAGCACAGACAACAAAGATGCTAGTGTAGTTACCTGAAGAAGTCGAGGTGGGGTTTAGGTTCAACTTTTGTCTTTCAAAGTAGCATAGATATTAAAAACCACACGAAAAATCGTGGCAAAAGAAGTCAAATACATTATGACGCTAATTATAAGCAGCAGTTTCTCACAAAGTGTCGAAGAAAGTCCACAAATGGCGCTTTCTGCTCCACTTAGGAATGTAGGTAATGCTAGCTAGCTCAGCTGGGCTAGCTAACTGCCTACTGATGGATGTCTGACCATGGCTTTACATGGCTAGCTCATGCTAACACCTGTACACTTAGAAGATATACATGTCCGTAGGAGAAGGAAAGTTAGACTGACGAGACAAGTTTGCAAGCTTATTTTTCGCCGGGCTGTACAAAAACAACTGAAAAATGTGTCTTCAAAAATTGTCCATCTTTCGCAAAACAAACAAACTACTGCAGTTAATATAGCCGTTCCGGTGATAGTTTGAAAATAAAATCATTGTGTGACAAACGATTCGCGTTTTTGAATCGTCTGTGTCATTTAGTGCTATGAAAACATAATGATAATGTGAAAATACTTCGTTGGTGAGAATACACCTGTTTTACAGTCATTCTAGTGCTTGTTAGTCACAAAGCTTGCTGTTACCAACATTTTAAGCTTTTATTTTGACATTTCCGTCAAAGTTGGTTGTCGCTCAGTAACTTAACGTAAACGTCTGCAAACTTGTTTTGATGCCTCTTTCTCTGCGAGAGACGCCCACGTGCTTCTTTGAGCCAATAAGATACGGGAGCAGTTTTGACTTGAACAAATGGCCAATCACAAGCACGTAAAGGGCGGGCACTACTGCAGCTGACATCATCATAAACCAATGACATGAGAGAGATGCGGAGGTTGGGCGGCAGGTTTAACCAATGAAGCGGTGGGCTAGGAAAGTGGGCGTGAGGACGTGCTTAACTCCGGAGCTTCAGCTCGGAAACTGGCTCCAATATGTGGCTCTGGAATCAGCTGTTTCGCATGAAAGTGAACCTGGTGTGAGCCAAGATGGCGGACCACGCAGCTCTAGTTTCGGTTTGAATTGAGAGCATGGGGGCGGGTCTAAAACTGCATCACAGCTGATCTTGAGGTTTTCCCCCCCTTAAGTTGTTTTTTGCAGAGAGCAGCTTTGCAGAGATTCACAGGGGGACCTCTCTCTTGTTTTCTTTCTCTCTCTCTTTGTTGTTTTGCATCTTTTTAAAGACCAGACCCCCATTTTTCGTCAACCCCAAATCGGATTTAAACCCAGTTTCATGATGCCATTTCTTTGCAGAATAAACTGCTTTAATCGCACATTTTCCACGGACTCCTTTTTTGTCATCCACGCAGGATTTGGCCCAGATCTGACCCAGTTTTAGTGCTTTTGCCATCACAGGATCCCATGTTTTAGTGCGAGCCGTCAGTGGAGATGTTTCCTGCAGGAGAGGAGGTGAATCCCCATTTGTTTACCTCCCTGAAGGAGTCCCATGGAGCTGCAGTCTCCCCAACACTGGAGCTCAGTCTGACCACCATCTACACCGTCCTCTACTCCTTCCTGTTTGTCTTCGTCTACCTGCAGCTCTGGCTCATTCTGCACTACGGGCACAAGCGCTTCAGCTACCAGAGTGTGTTTCTCTTCCTGTGCTTGCTGTGGGCAGCTCTGAGGACGACCCTCTTCTCTTTCTACTTTAAAAATGTGGTGCAGGCCAACCAGCTGCAGCCTCTGGCCTACTGGCTGCTCTACTGCTGCCCCGTCTGCCTGCAGTTCTTCACCCTCTGCCTGCTCAACCTCTACTTCACACAGGTAGGACTACTGCACTCACAATGTGTGTGTGTGTGTGTGTGTGTGTGTGTGTGTGTGTGACCTGATTTCACAAAACAGCTGACATTGCATTTTTTGTGTTCATTGTATTTATCTGATTTCACATTTCAACTCACATTTGAACTCCCATACAAGCAAATGGTGCTATTATTGTATTCTATTCTATTCTATTGTCATCCATTAATCCAAGGTACTCAATTTCTGGTACCAACATCCCCCAATGATCACCCATCTCTGGACAAAAAGTGCACCTATTTTAACAACATTTAATCATTGTCACATGAAATTTGAATGTGTCAGTTTTCATTTTAGCTTTGTTGGTTTGTTGGATGAAATAAGAGCTGAAGTAATTTAGATTAAATAATACATTTGAATTATTTTGATAACTGACTAAACAAAAATATGAAATAATTAGATTTTCTGGTTTTCAGCCTGGTTACCTCTTTATCCCAGATTCCAGTCTTTATTCTAAGCTAAGTTGATCATCTCTTGGCTCACACTTACATGAAAGTGGTATCTTATCTAACCCTTGGCAAAAAGGCACATGTTTAATATTTCTTTAAGCCAGTCAAAATGCAGTATTGTGGTCAGTCAGGATATGTCTGTTTCAAAAGCAAAGTGACTTAAAAGTCAAGTTTTTGGTTGCAGGGTTCCATAATAGTAGGCGTTTCTTCTTTCACAAATGGGGAAATGTGGTCACAGTGGTCACCATCGTCCTCCATGTTCTTTAGTAGAGTGGGTTGCCTGACTTGGAGCAAATTATTTTTTGGGTTGCTGTCGGGTTGAAAGCTCTGCAAATCAACTCAGTTTATGTCCCGGGGTGACAGATGTCCCACTAAAAGCCTGTGTTGCATTAAGTCCCAGCCTCCATTGATGTGTTTTATTCAATAAGCAGACAAGACTCAAGCAAGTGTTGCTGTCAGCGGCGCGTTATCACACGGTGTGTATAGAAGCAGGACAGGGACACAGTTGGTCAGTCACAGTTGTTTAACACCTGCCCACTCCAAATGTCAAGAACCTGTTTGTCTCTCAGAAAACACCTCCACACTTTGGGACTTTTAGCTGGTAGCACCACCACAGCTCAATCACCGCTTCAAAGGAAAACACAGTGTGTATCTCAATCACATGTAGGGGTGTGAGGAGAAAAGGAAGCCTGCCTAACTGGCTGAGTGGAGATTAGGTAATGATGCCAATGGTGTCATATGACTGCTGAATAAACATCGCAGCCCGTTAACGGATATTTGACCAGTTAAAACACTTTGAATAACATAAAAATCTCTTTAACTAATTGAATGTTGTGACACTTTGCAACAAAGCAGCAAAGCATGACATCACATGAATGTTGGCAACAGAGGCCCCTTTTTCTTTTCCACCATTACCAACAAAATGCTGTTCTTCCATATCTGCAAAACCTGTCATTATAGTTTAAAAATATGGTTCTCTATCTATGCAAGGAAACCCATGTGACTGGCCAGCTCAGTGAACAAACTTTTCCTCCTTGTGGTCTCATGTCTGGCTGGGTCAGACCTGAGTAGTATATCACATGCACACTGTAAATAATATATTAATATTCATATCATCCTTACTCTCATATGAATATAGTATGTCTATTACATATAGATGTCAATAACAAGGAAAACATGTAACCTAGTGTAAATGCTCTACCTCACTTAATGTCACTTTATTGGCCTATGCCACTTATTGTTTCTTGTTTCTGTTATTGCTGCCTTATTTCTTAATTAGCCACTTACTGTATTTATTTTTGAGTTACTGTTTACTGTTCTGCTGCTGTGACAAGTAAATCTCCCATAAGGGGATCAATAAAAGTTATCTTATCTTATCTTACATTCATATTTTCTCCCACACTAGAAACCTTGTTCCTGACTGATCCACAGTACAGGGTGTAATGAAGTGACACAATGTAGGTGGTCCTTTCTTAATCATTACTGGTGTAATGAAAAGTCCCAGTGCTATTAATGTTATCAGTGACAACAGGACAGTTGGCAGGACCAAATACAAAGCTTAAAGGAGAGAGAAAATTGCACTTGCATTCATCACGTGTATGCAAACATGACTCCTAATGACCACTAACGTTCCTCTATCTGTATTTGCTGGACGTGTAAACGAGCTGCTGTTTGCCACTTCACCTTGTCCAGATAAAAGCTGTTGATATGTCAGTGTTGTGTTCGCACCTCCAAGTGGCCATGAGTGATTATTTAATGCTGATTATTTTTATCATCGCTTGAACGTGACTCAAATAGCAGCTGACACCATGAGGATATTCTGTTTAATACCATATATGACAAAGTGATACATGAGATCTTCATGTTCCTGAGGCTACAACCGGAGAATGTTTGCCATTATTCTTGAAAAATTATGATTCCATTATCTAAATAGTTGTTAATCAATTACCTGTGGATCAACTAATTGAATTATGGACTCATAGTTTTAGCTCTAGCTGACGTTTTTGCCAGATATGAACAA
Source organism: Centropyge bicolor (assembly GCA_037975185.1). NCBI lineage: Eukaryota > Metazoa > Chordata > Actinopteri > Pomacanthidae > Centropyge > Centropyge bicolor. The sequence goes on from JBBMOC010000073.1 coordinate 834,722, forward strand.
TGGCTTGATGTATAAGAATCACACAATACACAGAGTCTTTCCTCAAAAAACTGCAACTCCAGAGCTCCAGAAAGTATGTATGATAAATAATTTATTCTAACTAATGTCACAACACAGTTCCTGCATCAGCATGTTACTACTGAACAGTGCTGTTTCACGCTGAAGTCAAAGAAAGTACATGAGCTTAAAGAACATCATGCCACCGTGACACAGTGTGTCACCTGACACACGCACCATGTGTGGAAATACTTGTGTGTTTTCTGATGAGTCAGGCGTGAGTCCTGGCCTGTGATTTACTTCCCCCTTATTACATTTGAGCTCTTTTTTGCCCTCAAAGACAATGATAATGGTAATGATGAGATAAAAACTGTCCTTATTTCTTTACTGAATTTGCCTCTTTACCTGAAGGCAAAATGTAGATTCAGCTACATTTTCTATTGACTTTCAAGGTACACACATATAGTGTATATAAAGTATGTAATCTGACCGTGTTTGTTGGCTGGTTGCCTCATTTCTAGGTTACAAATTACCTCCTACTGGCCTACATTCTCACACAAAAGGCTGAGTGTTTATGTGTGTAGGTGTGTGTGCGTGTGTGTGTTTAAACTCAACGCTGACAATACTAAGCAGTTTTCAAAGACCTCTGTGGCCATGGCACCGATCATAACATCTAAATGAATCATCATCATCATTGAGCAGAGTCTGACACATTCAGAGCAGACTGATCAGTGCTGCTAATGTGAACGTCTCTATGTTTAACCTCTTGATCACTGACTGGAAAACGTCATTCCCGGGAGGTGAACTTGATAAGTAGAGGCCAGCGTCCCAGCTTTTGTAAACTGGACTTGTGTACATTTTGATATTTGTTGAGGTCACTGCTGATAACATGCTGGCAGCAAGGCTGATGGAGGATTTTATTTGCTTTGTCTAAACTATTTATTTGATCATTTTAATACCAGCCAGGTGATAAAAAATGTGTGATTCTCGACCAGAATGGATGATGTTGATCTGATGTGTTCAGCTCTTTAGCATTTTTGTCTTTGGATTTTCTGCTAATAAAGATTTACTCTCTTTAGGTTTTGCTCTTTTCTTTGTCTGTTTGGCCTAAGTGGTTGAAGTTGCTCTCACAGTTTAGTGCAGAAACAAGTCACAGTTTGGCCATTTATACACCACCAGAAGTTCAGTTTTTGCATTAAGCACTACTGCTGCTGCTGTGTCACTCCCATAATGTAACCCTGAGGGCAGCATACATTAGCTTCTGGGTAATGTCTCCTTCTTGTCTATCATTAGGATTGGGTACAGATAGCAGTCAATGGATAATAAATACAAAAAAATTACACAGGTTAATGCTCTTGTCATCACACAGCCACAGATAGTAACAGGCCAAATTAGCTTTTATTTTAAGCATATGGAATAAAAGACCTCATATACTTGTCACTGCTCCCACCAGGAAGGTAAAACCTCCAGCATGATGCAGGCAAATTAAACTCACTCTGTAGTTTAACGTCTGAGATGACCTGACCTTTCTGCACAGCTCTTAATGCAAGTGCATATTTGGACCTTATACACCCACATATGTCCCATAGACATAAAACGTTTTATATCTTAATACATAGTGCAGAGGTGTTTCAAAGCATCCATTCATTCTCACAGCAAATAACTCAGCTAATACATTCAAGTCAGTTAGTTTTCATATCATTCAAAAGCCATCTGATAATCATGCACACAGTAGTCACATGCATCCACCGGGCAAAAGTGCACTTGTCATATGTTTTTCATAGGCTTGGTTGCTAATTAGTTGAAACACAAGATTTCAAAGTCAAATGTCAACATCTGTCAACTAAGATGTTGAGTGACGTGGTCCTTTGTCTTCACACGTCTGCTTGCAAATTGCTGTCACTATTTCGTAAGAAACCGTTCATTTCAATCTGTTTATATTGTCTCCACCACCGTCACAGGTTCAACTGTCAGCAACACCACCTCAGAGGCCTGGAGGCTGTTTGTGATGTGTCACCAAAGGGCCTTTTTTCCCCCTCCCTCTTGATTATAAAAACAGATGAAGAATACATCTATAAATCACTGCAACCTAAATGTAACAAAAGAGACAACTTTATCATTTAATTGGACTTTAACTGGGTTGAATAGTTAGTCATCAAGCATTATGTTGATTCTGGCCCCTCTTGTTTTTCTTGTCTTGTTTGAATATGTGCTGCATAAATGTATTTTGTACTTCAGTGACACAGAGGAATCTCCTCAGGCTCTGTTAAGTTCACACCCTTCTCCTAAATGACCCCCCCCCCTCCCTTTGCTCTCTCCGTCCTCCTGTCTCATCTACAAATGCTTCACTCATCACGTTTGTTTTACATTGAGGATATATTAGATGTAGAAACTGAAACATGCCATTAAAATATCATAAAATGTGAAACTTGTACTGCATGTGTGTGTGATGATATTTTTTATACTTTTCTTGTTCAGGTGATGTTTAAGGCTAAAGCCAAGTATTCCCCAGAGCTCACCAAATACAAGTAAGTCTGTCCTGTAACTTGGTTTTTATGTGAGTTACAGGTTTTCTAATTGGGTCTTGTGCCTCCTTATTTGTCAGAAATAATTCTTAAAGAAACTGTCTATATCTACATGTTATAACATTTAATACTCTTCAGACTGTGGTTATATGATTTTAACACTCATCCTCCTTCCTCTCTACATCCACTCTCTCTTTCCTCCGTCTTCTCTCACACACTTTGCAGCTTCAACACCATGAATTTCAATTAGTTGTTGTTGATGAATAAAGTCACCTTTTTTTGGCTATGCTCTTACTGTGAGTCTGTATTTCCTCCGCTCTCTTTCTCTCCAGGGTTCCTCTGCGTTTGTTCTTCCTGTCTCTCAGTATATTTTTCCTGGTGGTGAATTTAACCTGTGCATTGTTAGTGCAAGGAGCTCTGGAGCGCTCGGAATCACTAAGGTACAAATCGAAATACTGTTCTTCTTATACAATCTCTTAATAAGAACAGTTTTTTCATCGTCTGTTTACTTGACTGTAAAATGAAATAACCTTCATGTGTGCAGTGATGGGGGCGTCAGACATGCAGTCCTGGCCCGGGTCTTGATCAACGACAGTCTGTTTGTCCTGTGTGCTGTCTCTCTGGCAGTTTGCATCTTCAAGATTGCCAAGATGTCTTCTGCCAACGTTTACCTTGAATCCAAGGTAACGCCACGCGTGTGCATAATGTTAATTTTAGACAAGTAAAAATGGTTGTACAGCTACTTTACGATGAGGCAAAATGAAATCTATTACTTTTGTAGACGATGAGAACACGGACAAGAACATAAGGCACCAGACAGACAGACAGAGTACTTTATTAATCCCTTTGGGAGGTTCCCTCTGGGAAATTGGCATCTCCATCGCTTCTCATATATTGCACTGTTTTAATATAGAATACAAAGTATAAAATAGAATATAAAATAGAAAATATAAAAATAGACACAATAAATTAGACAGTAGAGGTAGCAGGAATTTAAATCAAAAGTAGGCACTTGTAGGAGAACTAAAGAAAATATGCATATGTGTATGTGTGTACCTGAGTGTGTACAAAGTGATAGCAGCAATGGGTATGGTATGCTAATGGTAATGCTAGAGTGCATATAGTAATATAATATAATAATATAATATAGCATGTAATAGTAGTATGATATAGCATATACAATGTATAACATCCAAGAGTATAACATAAATGTACATTTATAATATAATAATATACTAGTGTAGTGTGATATATACTACACTCTACTACATATAATAGTAATAGTAGTAATATACTACTCGTTTGTTATCATAATAATAATATAATATGTGGTATAATAATAATACTATAGTATACTACAGTATACCAGCTGGAACACCAAGTTTTCAGAAAGTCCTGAAAGCATATATAGAAATCCTGCTGTTTGCCTGCTGCACAATAGCACCGACACTCTGGATATTTTAGCATGAATTACCTGCAATATATGCCAGACACCAGCTGTATGTAGTCTCCCACCTCTCAGCATTGATCACAGAGCCTGATGAACTCTTGCACCTTACATTAAACATCTACAATCGCACGATAACTGACATTTCTTTTTCACCAATATCTATGCAAAGCCATGCAGCACCTTATTAATAACCAGAGCTCTGACAAAATTATTAGATCCTAATAGCTGCACATGCACTCTGATCTAATAGGGGGGTGTCGTTATTGGGACACTTTTTACACACAAAAATACTTCTCATGCTGTTATCCTCATAATCCCTCTGTCATTGTGGTTGGTTTTCTCCTCCACCTTGCTGCACGTCTCATGACTTAGAAACCCCTCTATTTGCATTGATATCAATCGTTTTTTCAAACAATACCCAGCGCTACCGGCAGTACTGGTGACTCATGATCGTCACCATAGTGCCGACAATGCAGAAGCTTAAGTTTGCATCCCTCAAAACTCCCGGCCTGGTCTGTCATTTTGGTCATGGAGAGGCCTGGTGAATCACATCTGTGGCCCATATCTGACATTCAATTACAGGCCAGGGTGTAATAAGCACGGTGACTCTCTTCCTCCAGGGTACATCAGTGTGCCAGGCCACTGCCATAGGAGCCGTGGTCATTCTGCTCTACACGTCCCGAGCCTGTTACAACCTGGTGGTGGTGGCCCTGTCGCCGCAGGACAGACCCAGCCCCTTCAACTACGGCTGGTACAGCGTCTCCGATCAGGTATTGTGCCAGTGTTATAGATGGAAAATAAGCTTTTGTGTAGCCGCAAAACCCAGCGCCGAGTGTGTGAGTGTGTGTGGACAATCCATCTTAGGAGATTTGGGAAAGCAATGCTTAGTGGGGTAAAGGGCTTTGTTGGGCTATAAATAACCATGTGTGTCTCTGTGTGTGTGTGTGTGTCTGACCTATATCAGGGTTCAAACCTTGAGACGGACAGCCCATTTTAAAGGCTTCCATCGTGTGTGTGTGTTGAACATGATACACACCAACATGCACTGTGGGCATAATCTGACATTACAAACGGTTTCTTTAAGCTGTCTGTGTGCCAGCTGCCAGTCCCACATCTCATTGTTCTGTCCCTTGCCTGAGCATGTGTGTCTGTGAGTGTGTTTTTTACCCAGATTCATATCACATATACTGAGTAAGTACACATACACTTTTTATGTGTTTACATCAACATTATTTGTGCTGCATTTGACATTGAGATTGTAGTTTACCTTCATTTAATTTACTACTACCTGACTGCCCAGAATATAACATATAAGAATGTTTGAAGGTGTTCAATAAAACTACAGCTTTAGCTTGTGCACTCAGACCAAGAATTGCTAGACTGAAATGAGCTTAATCTCCAATGTTGGATAATGAAGAACTCAGTGGTCTGTTTATAAACAAAGGGAATGGGAGGATTAACATGTTCCATTTTGTTACTTTAATCGAAATGTAAAAATGACCAGCTCAGGTTTTATATAGGTTTTAAAATGTCACGATATGATATTGATTGATTGCAAAATTTGCTGTTTGTTCAGTCGTCTAGTTTGTTCAAGATACAGGTAATTTATCACGCAGTGTGTATGTGTGTGTGTTGTAGGCCGATGTGCGGGAGATCAGCGGTGAAGCCTACATCGTGTTTGGGATCATTCTGTTCTTCTGGGAGCTGCTGCCTACAAGCTTAGTGGTGGTTTTCTTCAGAGTCCAGAGACCCAACCAAAATCTGGTAAAACACGCTACAGCTACAGCAATAGTCTGTCAGACAGAACTGTGAGCTTCCAGAGCTATGAACATTATACTCTTCTACTCTCAGGCTCCGGGAGGGATGATCAACAGCCACAGCTTCAGCTCCAGAGCTTACTTTTTTGACAACCCTCGACGGTACGATAGCGATGACGACCTCTCCAGGAGCATTAATAGTAGGGCAGATCGGACCAGGTGGGCACACACACAAGCACTAATACAGTCTATCAAGTCCAGGATTAACAGCAAATCAGTTGAACTTAACTTCCATCAGACTAATTAAATAACTTTGATCTTCCTCTTCGCCAACACCCCTCCACCCTTCTCACCTCCCAGCCTCCTCTCCACCACTCCCCAGCTGGGTACATCCAGCTGGTATGGCTCCATCCAGCGCAACGGGACTCTGACGGCGGGCGTGGCGTCCGCCCAGCAGCCGCCGTCTTCCACGGCGCCTCTCCTCTTCGCCTACGGGAACGTCCAGAGTCACCATCACCACCATCACAACTACTACTCCACCCCGCAGAACAACAACTACCACCATCATCATCACAGTAACTTCTATTCCACGCCACAGAATTATTACTGCGGCTCTCAGACGTATTTCTGCACACCACAGAATTAAGCCATTCTAAAAGACTGAAAAAAGACTTATAACTAACAATTTCCTGCGTTTTTTTTTTTGTCACTATTTTGCTTCCCCAGATGCATCAAAGCATTGCTCCGGATCAGGTTGGGCCAAAAAAATTGGTTCAACTAACTATTCCAGAGAAACTTGTTGGCATCAGCAACCGGGGAGTTGTGTCATGACTTACTGCTTTCACAGGAGTCCGACGTCTTTACATGGCATGTATGAAGGATGAAAGCAAGCGCAGGCCATGGACGAGAGTTTTAGCACTAACGTTGCTAAAACTGCAAAGACCAAATTCATTTTGGTCGTCGATTTCCGAGACTGGAATTATCAGGGACCAGATAATCATCGCTCTCGTTGATCTTTACCCCCTTTTTTCCTTGTAAATTTCATCCAATCATGCTTCGACGAAACAGTCAGACAGGAGCCATGTAGCAGGTTTAATGGTTTGTGTGACTGATTTTAATGGGTACGCATATGATACAATCACTTTAATTCGCAATAGAAAGGGTAATTAAAATAAAAAAAGGCTTTTCTGACTATGAAAACCAAACGATATGCATCAACAAAAGGGCATTTCACGCTGTTTCTCACTTTGAGATCTGGTTACCAATGACAGGAATTAGCTGTTGCTGATTTGCCGTCGGCTGTTGTAGCAGTGAGAGCTTCATCTGTTTAACCAGGCAAATTCTCAAAAAAACAAGCAAACTAGAAATACAATTATCAAACTTGCATCCAGCACAAACTTGGTCATATCATCTTACACTGCCTGGTCAAAAAAAAAATCACCACCTAGATTTAACTAAGCAAATAGGTACGAGCCTCCGATTGGATAATTACTGCATGGGTGATTATCTTTCAGCTGGCAACAAGTTATTTAACCCCAACTGGTGCAATGAGTTGCTTCTCATTTCCTAAACAACCATGTCGAACTGTACAAGCCTCTGGGTTCAATGTTATGATCTGGGGTTGCTGCAGTTGGTCAGGTCTAGGTTCAACAAGAGAATGAGGTCAGCTGACCACCTGAATATACTGACCAGGTTATTTTCACACATGGATTGGCCACCACAGAGTCCAGACCTTAACCCCATTGAGAATCTTTGGGATGTGCTGGAGAAGGCTTTGCACAGCAGTCAGACTCTACCATCATCAATGCAAGATCTTGGTGAAAAATTAGCGGATGGAAACACTGGATGGAAATAAATCTCGTGACATTGCAGAAGCTTATCGAAACAATGCCACAGCGAATGCGTGCTGTAATCAAAGCTAAAGGAGGTCCAATGAAATATTAGAGTGTAGACCTTTTTTTTTTGGCCAGGTAGTGTATTACTTTGTCATAAGCTCATTAGTCATTTTGGTGCAAAAAAAATAGAAATGCCATTAGCAAGCTTAAGACTTTAACCCGTCTACCTACTTTACTGGATCCTTGTTTAGTTTGACATGTAAAATAAGCTTTTTACAATTTTTATCATTGACTGTAATCAAAATACTGGTCATCCATGTAAACTGCTTATGAGATAAATGTGAAATTTATATGTAGCTGCAATATGGGTGTCAATCTGAATAGCACAAGCTTGGTCAATACGTAAATGTGTTAAAAAAAAAAAAAAACTTCAAACAAGTGCATTTATTACATTAAATGCATTACACTAATTACACATTATTAGTGGTGGAGGGACGGTTTTAACATGTGACTTTGAGGCTCAGACTCAGGCTTTAACAAAAATCTGCTCAGTTGGGTGAAAAATATTTAACAGCAGCCAAACCCAGGCTCCACAATTACACAATGGAAACTATGTGAATGTTGGGATTAAAAAAAACATATCATGCATTTACTCAACAGTAGCATTATCAGCATCATTTGGACAATATATAATAGATCAAAGCAACAATATGTAATTACATTCAACATCGGAGTAGAAATCAGCTCTAAGATTGTTCAGTAATTTTTGACCAAAAAAACAGATAATCTGATCCTTTGTGAGCTGTGAGGCAACAATTTGCACTTAGAAGACGTTCACCTTCGGAGAAAAAGGCTTCGCGGCCTGAATGTAGGATTTCACCTCCTACATGTTTTATGTATTTTCTTCAATAGTCGTCTGTATTCTGTATTTTACTATTTATCCTTTGAAAAAGGAAACATCAATGTGCCATCACATTTTGTCATATCTAATAGTTTCATTCCTTAAGGAGAATATTTTTGCACAAGAAATCGGATGATGTGTGTTTTTGATTGTGTGTCTCAGAGTTAATCGATTTCTAATCCATGTGTGTAAAGGTGACATTTTGAGTCAGTATGTGTGTGATCTTAGATTTTTGTGTTTTAAGTTTGGTATGTTTTTATACATTTTTTTTACATTGATTTTTTTTTTTATTGTTTAACAGATTTTATAGTTTTATTTTTATCACTTTCTCTCCTGTCGTTACTCATGTTCTCACAAATTCTCATGACAGACTGCTGCTTGTGAGCAATACTTCACTTCGATGGAACATTCTCATGTAGAAACAGTTCTCAGACCAAAATCAATGCATCTGTGCGAACGTTTTTCAGGAGTTGAAAAAGTGCTTGTGTTCTCGAACACCGCCGTACTTTAACAGCTGTCTTGAAACTCAATCTGTAAATGACCATGTGCACTTTGACTTCATGCAAGAAAAAAAAAAAAAAAAAAAGCAGTACTTGTATCAAGCTTCACAGGAAACTGAAATACAATGATAAAAATGAAGTTGTCAGTGTCGGGTCCAGCTGTTCACCTAGCTCAGAAAACATCTGCAGTGCATGCTTCTGCATCAGAACTCAGTGTCATCTTTTCTTTCCAAGGTGATATTATTTGTGTAAAAATGTTATTTGCTCTATCTGGTATTAAAAGGCAGTGATAATTGTTTTATGAATTGTTTTACGTGTTGGATTGTTTTATCCGTGGCCATAATGAATGTAACCTATTGATGAGATCACTAACGATGTATGCAAGAAAAAGCACTACCATGTTTAAATAAAGGCCTACTGCACTGTTTTTAAGACAAATGCGAGCTAGAGTTTGTGAATGGTTACAAACAATATTTCACCTCTGCAGTTTTGCACAAAGCGAGATCAGTACATCGCCACTACCCACAGGAACGAACTCCTGCAGCCGGTCATGTGGACGACTTTACCACTTAACAAGTTTATGAGGAACATCCGAATTAGGTTCAGAGAGCAGCTGGCAAGCTCACTGCAAAAACACCGCCAGGTTTTGTAGCTCTTCTCTGAGACATAAACATATCTATGAAGCGACTCGTGAAATCATTGCACCAGATAATACGTTTGCCAACATGGCGGTTATTTGTTTTCAGACACGTACTCAAAGCACATGATTGTGTATGTGCAGATATTTGCAATGATTGATCCTTTATTTCTGAAACAAAACATTTACAAGACACATATTCTGAAAGTGTGATTGATCATTTCTTAACAGTGTGAAGGAAAGGGGTCAGTAGGGTTTGAAATAACCCTAGTTTGTTTTTGAAAAGTTTCCAGCAAATATTAGGTTGATGATTCATTGATGATTTTAACAATGCAAATTAAATTTAAGTCCAGAATTTGGACAAAACAAGAGCCTGCTCATACCTGCATTAAAATTTATACTTAGATGTAATATATTAATTTTCTGTTTTGTAACCAAAGCCCCAAGGCAAATAAAGACACTTTCATTAAATCATCAAGAGTGTACTCTTTTTCTAAAAGTTCATGGTCCACAATTTTAATCATATCACTGAAGGAGAAGCAGTTGATATTAGCTTTATATTTAAAGATTAGGTTTTTATTTTTCAAAGAATTCAAAGCTGACTTAAAAAAATAGAAACACATAAAAGATTCCAGTGTTTCCAAAGTTCCAAGATAGTTACAATAAACTCATTTGATTTTTGTTGACACCCATAAATGAAAGTCATGTATTTCGCTTGTTTTCCCTTTATCAAGAGGTCAAAGGTCAGGCTCACCTGAGCTGGTGTTTTAGTGTCTTGCTAAAGGACACTTGGGGGTGGATGCATTTGACTGAAGCCAGCTCTCTCTGGTTCAACACCACCCTGCTGCTGATGAATCAAACGCACCTATTTGAAGAAGATCAAATGAAAAACTTGAAATCCTATAAAAAAATATGTTATAGGTTACATCAGCACAAAAAAAAAATCACAAATGTTTAAGGCATCTCAGTAATTAGGCCTCAGAGTCAAAACACACACACACACACACACACACACACACACACACACACACACACACACACACACACACACACACACACACACACACACACGAAATACTGACTCTTGGACAGACACATGAATTTACAATTACACACATACAAAACAAATGTGTTCTTGTCTATTACAGAAAGTGATCTCATTATGTGAAGAACCCGTGAAAACTGATCAGTTCTGGAAACATTGTTTTGATTAGTCTGAATTAGGTCAATTGTAATCAGGTTAAGTCTTATTTGTGCTACATGTTTTTAAGGACCATCACACACGCCTGGAGGAAAAACATGATGGGAAACTCTAAAATTAAAAACTTGCAATGACATCAAGAATTCAACATTTTCCATCATGTTTCCAGACGATAATTCCATGATTTAAAATCACAACTTTGTCACTTTCTAAACTTTTCTGCAGCCATTCAAGTCTCAAATCGCACGGTCTTAAAAGAACCCCGACTAAAAGACAAACAGTGTCTTTCCAAGCCAAATGTCATATGTTGACATCATGAATCTTCTTGGCTGGTTGGAGATCAGACCACATGTGAACACAGAGGCTACTTTAACTGACAAACTCTTAAAATGCAAAAAGTCTTCCCTGCTGTGTTTTCTTGATGCAGACAGTTCTGGTCCCTCCAACATGGTCTGATTCATCACTACTCATGTTCCTTCAGTGATGATGAAACTGTTTTTAAAAGCTTCTCGAAAATCTTAAGCTGAAATGTTTCTTAAATTCCTTCCTCTGACCCAACAGAGACAGGGTCAGGGATGAAATTTCGCTGTTTAAAAAAATAAATTAAAAAGTCTGATCATTGTGGGTCCCGAGCTGAACATGTTGCTAAAACCATCACAAAGGTCACTCAGGAGTTTTAGAGTTCATCATCATCGTCGCTGCTGTCCCAAGACATGAGGTTCGTAGATCTCCGAGGGAGGAGTTGGTGCTTCTGTCAGGATTCTTCTGCGACTTCCTGATTGATCACATGGTGGTATCCCTGGCTGCTGACTGGCTCCTTCTGCCAACAAATAATCCCGAGGAGAAGGGCGATGAAGAGGAAGAGCAGACAGCCGGACACTGCCAGACTGATGATCACTTCTGAAGATGGAGAGACAAAAAAAATGGATCAGTGGTGACAATCACTCAGCTTTTTTTTCTATTTTTTAATTTCAGCAGTCTTGATTTTTCAGTGTGTGTGCGCGAAAAGTTCACCTTTATCTCTCCCCTCTGAAGGCAACTGACACTCTTTGTCCCGGTCATCTGAAACAGAGAGCTTTGTAATTCTCACAAACTCCTCTAGGGGGCAGTGAAGAGAGCAGCCGGGTAACTGCAGAGGGTACGGCTCCACTTTACTGTCATTCCGGTAAAACAATGACACCGAAGCAGAACTGGATGGAGAGAGAGAAGTAGAGCATTTTTCAAAGTAATAATTTATAGTGTAAGTAATAATTTAAATCAATATATAGTAAAAGTCGTATCAATTTATTCTGCTTTGCATCTTTCCTTTCTCTTGTTCATGTCAGTATTATGATTGAGTGAGTGTCGACTGTGTGTGTCTGTGTGTGTTACCCGTTGTTTTCCCTGTACAGCTCAAATATTTGACAGGAAGCATATGGCGGCTGTCTTCCATTGAACACGTTCAAGCTGGCCTGAAGAGCGGCTACAGTGGTGTCGTGCTGTGGAACAGACACACACATGAAGAGGAAGAGCTCCACATGATTAGATGAGAAGATATATACCACTGTCTTGTCTGTATGCAAATTATAGACAGTTGACAGACAGCTTAGCTTAGCACAAAAACTGGAAACCTGGGAAACAACATAGAAAAAAGTCATTCTTGTAATGTTTTTAACCAGCTCACCGCTGACAGCATCATCATTTTCAGTCTCTGTTTTGGGTCTGGGACGGCCATCTTGGAAAGGTTCTTCACTATTTCACCCAAAAGCATTCCTAAAAGACAGACAGCAGTTACCATTTAATCCTGTATTTAGAAGGAAAAATCTGGTCATGTTCTATATACTTCTTATTGTGAGTCTGTAAGAAGGCTGAAACCAACAAAGACATTTTGCTACTAACAAGTATCCAAGCTCCATTGTTGACCAAAAACCAATAAATGGCAAGTCCCTGTAATAAATCAGCCGGATTTCCTTGAACTCTGCAAACATACCTCCCTGCAGCCGGCTCTTTTCTTGTTGCTTGTGGACCCCAAACATGACCTGTAAACATCAAACAGTATCAGTACATTACAAGCTATTTAACTCCAAAATGGCATTTAGACCATCATGAGTCCCCAAAACTTGAAACCGCAGATATTGCTGCTGCCTTTACCTGAAATCCAAAGTCTTTGAGCACTCGGAGCTTCTCCATTATATCAGGAGACACCCAGTCAGGAGCTGACATGTTATGACGGGACTGAATTCAGACACACACACACACACACACACACACACACACACACACACACACACACACACACACACACACACACACACACACACACACACACACACACAGGGGGAATTATGAAAAGGTCAAGAAGACAGTTCATAAAAAGGACTTGCTCAAAAGGCCTAAAAGCTTAAGCAGCAGTCAAACTGACAAATTGCCTTTTTGTTCTTGATTCGTCAGCAGTCCTCTCTCACTGCACCCTCGTTCTCTCTGCAACCATCTCTCACATCGTTGCTTAATTATTCTGTGCTCAGTGACCCAGGTGCCCCTCATTTCAAGTTTGACTCATACTTGAACTCTCACACTATTTTGTGTGTTTTGGAATTGTAATAATGTGGATTGTATCCCTCAAAATTACTGATCCACTGGTCCACTAAGAGCTTCTGTATATGTTGAAATGCAGGCAGTGACTTTTATGAAGTAGATAAGACATAAAAGTCCGCTATTAGTTCCACAGTCCTGTTCCTCTAACTTGTGAAGCATGTCAATCATCTCGAATAACAGGGTGCTCTTATTTTGAAATGATGCAATATCAGTAGCGAGCCTAATTGGATTCGTATAGGAAACTTGTTCTAACTATGGCGTGAAAACGTAACTTCTCACTTCCTCTCTCAACTTACTGTTTTTGCATGTGGTGGACTGTGTGTGTTCTGTGTGTGTTCTCACCTCACAGAACAGTGTGTCGTACACGCTCCAGACCGTCTCCACGTTAGTCTTATTCAGGCCTGTTTTTCTGTTCACCAGGTCGATAATGTCCTGGAGAGAGGAACACAAGTGAGCTTCTTATACTTACGAGTGTATCATCTTCAAAAACCTTTAAACATTTCATAATAGATAAATATTACAACTGGTCTAACAATCAAACCTATATATCAATGTAAGGCAGAATCTAGACTCCTTTTGATATTACATTTATTTTCGGATTTCAGTGTCTTCGATGATCTATGATCTTGGCCCTATATAGCATATATAATTTAACAGAGGAAGAAAGAAAAGGAGACTGTACCTGGTATGTACTGGTGACATTAAGAAATTCCTCCGTGTGCTCAGTTTCATTCATCAGCTGTTTGTAGCGAGGACAGTCCGGCAGAGGAAAAGAGAGTAGCTGAAAGAAGAGACGGAATGTTCAGACGTTGAATCATATATATATATATATATATATATAGCTGGGAGCACTGATCAAACTATTTATATCATATACATACCCTCTCTTCACTTTGTGGCACCGTGTGTACAGGTATTGGCTGCCATTTCAAGTTTGGTGTGAAGACCTGCTGACCAGTCGGGGGGTACAGACCTAGGTGATGGCAAGAGTTCGAATAAGACTGTTAATGCGAGGAAGAGCTAAAAAGAGAGCGGCTACTGGTGAAGGAATAGAAGTAGGAGGAAAAGTAGGTAGCTGATGTTCAGACCTGCGAGGTTGGCTTCGGCGCTCATCAGGGTGCGATCGTAGTCTGTGCTGCGGACTGAGATCTGAGGATGAAGGAGGTACCAGTGAGGGATAAGAAAGTTAAGATAAGATAAGATAAGATAAGATAAGATAAGCCTTTATTCGTCCCACATTGTGGAAATTCACACGTCACAGCAGCACAAGGGATAGCAGCAGTTAAATATTAAGAAGACCAAATAACAGTCTAAAAAGGAGGTATACACAAGTTTACATGACTTATTTACAATTTTGAGTATGGATATGAAATGTAAAATATGAAGTATAAAATATACAACCAGTATAAAATATATGACCAGTAAATATACACAATGGGCCTAAACTGAGGTAAGAAAAGACAGCTTAAATACAGAATATTAAATATTAAATACTAAATACAGAATATTACACATTGACTTGGTAGTATTACACAGTGAGTGGAAGTTACATGAAGAACAAGTACTGCACAAATGTACTGAAAAGCACTATATGGTCCATGGTCTATTGGGAGCAGTGCTGGTTATACAGTCAAACAGCTGCAGGAAGAAATTATTATTTACAAACTTAAATTATTATTCACAAATTTTAGCATGTTCTATCAGCCTTGAAACAGAAACATGAAACTAATTTACTCCAAACTAGAGAGTTTAGAGAGCTAATAAGAGAGGCTTGGATTGAGGCCCTCCTCCTGGGAAACACCACTTAAAAGCTTCCATCATGTTCCAGGAATCCCAGCACCAGTGGGAACCCTGTATAACACCAACATGTTAGAGGCCCTTTCTCCTGAACATAAATATGAATTATCAGCAGTCTGTGAGGATTGTGCTGAGTCGTCATTAGTGGAGAGTGCACCTACCTCGTGCCTGTCATAGGATTCGTTGAGGAATCCATTGTATCGGTTCCTCAGAAAGCGGCCCAGGTCCAAGTGCTGCCTCATCCCCTCCTGAGAACACACAAACATCGAGAGCAAAGGCAAACTGACTTTTCACTCCTGATGAATCACTGGATACAAGTCTTTCACGCTTTCGAGTTTAAAGTGGATCATTAACCTCGAAACAGCATGTCAGGAGTAATAAACAAGAGAATGTTTGAGAGAGAAAAAAAATTGTGTGACTGCTGTGCACACAGATACTAAATGGCTTCATTTTTGGATGACTTTGTAATTCCATGAAATCTCAAACTCATAAATTGTGCACACAGAATAAAATCCACAACAATCATCATAATGAGCTTCAGCATAGTTTATCAGTAGAGCTGCTGAGAAAAGTAACTGGCAACTATTTAATAACTGATTAATCACTTCAGTCATTTTTTCAAGCAAATTTCAAACATTCTTTTCTTTGTCATTTATGAAAGTAAAAGAAGGCTTTGGACTGTTGGTTGGACAAAAGAAGGATTTTGAGGATGTTGCTTTGGTCTCTGGCAAATTGTCATTAAACAGTTTAAACTTTTATAGACTAAATGATTAATCATGAGAATTATCTGCAGATTAATCAATAATGAAAAACACTAGTTGACTAATTGATCAGTGTGCAATACTGTTAATCAAGTTCGTACTATATATAATGGCTGAGAGATAAATACAACTGATGGCAAACATATATACAAAAAAAAATGCAAATCAAGTTTTCGTCCATTTGCATTACATTTTAAAATCACTCCAATTGAAAATAAAAAAACCCATTATACTTGTGACAGCTGTCCAAAGCCTTGTGGCCAGTCGCTCTCTTGGTGTGGGTCGGTGGGAAAGGTTTTGACTGGTGAACGGTCGCCATGCCGAAACAACTGGAGAGGAGAGAACAGATGTCAGGTCACGGCCAGCTAACAACACACCATTTCCCCTTTACTGTGAAACTACAACAGAAAAACACTTCCACTATGGTATAAGACCATTTCTTTCTGGATTTTCTATCAACCCAAGTTGTTTCGAAAATCTCAGCATTGCCACACAGAGACTATAGAAGAAACATACTGTCAATTGGTGATAAGTATTATTAGTAGATTTTTGATCAGACATGAATGATATGCAAAAAAAAAAAAAATCATATTTTGAAACTCTTTGAAGCTACTGATCCAACTGATTTATTGACTGTCAAACAGAACTTTCACAGTTTTATCATATGACTAGTGTTTGACTTTGGTCTTTACTAACCTACCATGAAGCCCTGTTTCTTACTGCGTGAGAGTATATATCTGCATTTGATGACTCTTCTAAAATGACAACACTTATTATTGCACCTTTACTACATTTGTAAACAGCATGCAGCTCCTCTGAGCCAAAATCAAGCCAAAACCTTCATCCTAGTTTTATCTGTGTCCTTGGCGGCTGTTACAAAATCCAGTCAGCTGATAGTAGCGATCTTGCCAAGTGTCTGTCAGACGCTGTAATGTCACAGTCAGCGGAAACATGTCAAGTGAAGACTCGAAACACAAAAGGCCTCAGAATGAACTGCAGCGCAGCATAACCACAAACAAGTAAATTAAGTCAAGAATGATGATGAAGGGTGTAACCGCCATTAAATAAGTGAGTATTAGTACATGATCTAAAACAAAAAGTACATTATTAAACAAATATAAAGTACATTGTGCAGAACAAACATCACAACAAAGTCCTACAATTATAAAAATGCCTCAAACTACTATACAGGGGCCTTTATCAGGAACTATGTTACAGCTCTAATTTCCTATTCTGTCCTCTTCAAGTTATGGACTGCAGAAAAGCAGCTGGGGAGAATAAACTAGACTTATTTTTTTAAAAGCTCTGTGTCCCATTCATTGTTGAACAAGTTACATATCTATTTAATATCTTCATCTCTGCTGGAGTTATGCCTCAGATCTGAAAATCTGCACATGTAGTCCAACTGCATCAGGGTGGTTACTAACTATTGGTCAATTTCTAAACTTTCCTGTCTTGCAGAACTACTGAAGTCATAAGTTTAATAATCAGCTCAACTCATTCCTCTCAAGAAATTCTGTGTCCACGCCAATCTGGTTTCAGAGCTAAACACAGTACTGTCAATGCTTTGACTTGCTGTCAAACATTATACACACACATTATAACTTAACACCAATGTACCAATGGGTCAATTTAAAACCATAATTACAAAATAGTCCTCTCTTGTTTGTGACAGTTTTTGACTGTTCTTTTGTTGTTTGTCCCGCTTTTTTGTGTATTTATTCTGTTTTAACACATTGAATATCATTGGAAATAACAGCATGCCCTCAATGATTCTTTGAGAGATTTGAAAGCTGAAAGAATAAGTGAACTGGGCTCTTGAGCTCAAAGAGTTCTAACTGTTCTAATGTTGTGAAACCTAATGTTTGTCTAGGTTGAAAGAAAACAGTCACATAGGCCTTGTTTGTGTTTATTCAAGTAGAACAGTTTCGAGTTTCAATCTTGGAGGCACTAAAAGGAAGTGTGGGTTTCCGTTTTATGGTGTAAATAGCGTGCATGACCGATCCATCCAAAATAGCTGAAAAGGTGTGTGAATTCCATTTGAAGTGTGGATTATCCCTTTAAAACTCCTAATCCTATCTGCTCCACGATCCATTAATGGCCATCAAGGAGGTAATGGAAGAAGAACAACACGTAACATTAAGCTCCTTCAATAGCAATTGCAACAGTCAACAACCTACATTTGAGAAAATCTTTGCACCTAGCTCTCAGTGTCAGAATTTATTACTGTGACATGCAAGATTCTTGATGTCATGGCTTTAACACGGGAAAACACGAGCGTGTCCAATTATATTTCACTTCTCACATCCATGACAGATTCCTTGTCTGTAGCACTTGAGAAATGAACAGAAGGTGACAAATTCATCCTCATACCAGATTAGATTCATAGATTTTTCAATACAAAAAAGTTGCTTGTATTGATGATTCTTTATGTTCAAAATTTACAAGATGCTTTTAAAAGTTTCATTAGTAGATTTTTACCCTCACAATGTTTGTATTCACAACTTGTCACAGTGTGTTCTCTATGGAGTGAAGCCATGAACTTTGCAGCAGCTCTAACATTATCCTTAAGTGCAGCATGTATCTCTGTACTTTGCACAAGAGATTACAGGACACATGAAATTCACTGGCCCTCCCTTGATTGTTAGCTGAGTGCAATGAAAGGAGGACATGCAAAAATGTGCATATGTGTGCACTTAAAGTGAAAGTGATGCTTCAGTGCTGGTTTTTACTCTATGTGAATACTGGTCGATGGCTCTAAGAGGATTAGACAACATTTAAACCATAAAAAAAGCTACAAACCTGTGACACAAGATACATTCAAATTACATACCTGAAATTCACATTTTATATAAATAGACAATAGTGAGATTAAATACAGAGAGAGATGTTCTCACTTCCTTCTTGTGTCTTCCTGAATAAGAGCCTCTTTGCGTGCAATCAGGGAAATATCCAAGCTGAGACAATGGAGGTTTCTATATGACCCAGATCATTTTCAGTCTGACCTGAAATGCTCCAGAGATTAGATATGACCCAAAGAATACAAGCACACCCATAAGCAAGTGTTGTTTGTCCTGTTAGTAAAGCTGACTGATCACATGACAGTTTCTGACAATAAAAAATACAATTAATTAATACATTGATTATCTTTGAAAGCTGACAGGTTTGTAATGCAAGACTGACTCCTCGTTTGCCAGGAAAAGCCTTAAAAAGACAGATAATAAGATCTTAAATTATTTATTAAGTGTCAGCTGGACTATTGCAACAGAGTTGTATTGTTCGTTTCATGGTGTCTCACGACTCTAAATTCAAAACATTCTACATTTTATACATTCCCAGGTCAATTATATATATATTTAAGATATTTAATGTTCAATTCTTCTACTGTTTCAATAAAAGGTCCCACTTTTACTGCAGGTTAGCATGTTTGTTTTTTCAACGCACTAGCGTTAGTTTTTAGCAAGCGGTGTGTGGCAAAAACAAAATGTGCTTCTTTCAAAATAAAGTGTTGTTAGTTGGGTTACTAATTAGCCGAATTCAAGAAAAGACCCGAATGATTACTGACAGACCTAATTCGTGTTCAGGTAAATATATGTCTTTACAGAAAAGAAAAGAAAACATAAACCTCCTATTTATTGAATAGGGTTCCGCGAGCGTCTATGCAATCCATAGAGAATCGCTGCAGAGTTCAACACAGCTCTCGTAACGTTACATCACATATTAATGTTACTCACCACAGTCACATATACTAGTTTTCTTTGTGCTGCAGCTTTTCCACACACTGAGGCCACCGTTAAAAGACAGAGAAAAGCAGCGGACACCATGTTTGCGTCTCAGCAAACCGACTGGTAACCTGCGGTTGAGCTGATTGTTGGTTTCCTGCCTGAGCTGTATCAAGTCAGCCATTTTTAACTCTGCCGCTACGTGACCGGAAGTTTAAGCATAAAATGTCATGTATGCTACAAATTGTATACGACAAAAATCATGCAAGACTGAAGGAATAAAAAGATCTGAGAAGAGTAGATTTATTAATACTATGTTCTAATTCGTATGCTTCACACATGAACCACATTTATCTATTTTATTTACGAAAAATAAGTAATTTTCTTCGGTGGACAATTTATTTTGAAAGCAGATAACTGCGTTTGTTTTTGTTGACTTGATACAGAAAGTGAAAACGGAAATGAGGAAACATCCGCTCGGGGAGCGCACTTGTCAACAGTCCTGAATATTATTAAATATTTTCATTGCTATTTACTTACGCACTTACTAGAGAGTTTGACTTACTAAGTCTACATTCTGACATGGTAAGTTTAATTTTGATTTATTAAGTAAAAACTATCGATATGGAGTTAACAAAGCAACTTTTTGATTTGACTTACTTAATCTTGACACACACAATTTGACTTATTATCAAAATCTCACAATGTTTGATACAAGCACAAAGATGGTATTTACTATATTACGTCTAAATTATAAGAGGTAAAAAAAATGTATGTAATTTTGACTTTGTAAATCAAAATTTTAACTTAACGCGGATATTGTTTATTTTCTTATCATGCCTAAATTTTTAACTTGTCCTTCAATTGCACTCTTCTTGCCAGAAATGGGCTTATATAAACATTTTCTAAAGCACAAACACACATCAAATTTCTCGGGTCATTCTCTAGGAGGTTTGCATTTTTTTCCGTCAGACACTAGAGGTCAGTGTTGTCTTGGCTGTACTCAAGTCTCCTCTTACATGTCAGACATACAGTATCTGCAATGTGCTGTCTTTACTATCTATTACTGATTACAATTTTTAACATCAAGTATCATCAACAGACTTATTAATAATTAAAAGTATCATTACATGCAGCTCTGATTTAATTTTATACATATACCACTAAAACTGTAATCCTCAAGTCATTCTTTGGACATGTGGGTGCATGCATCTGGGCATTTACCACTGAGAACTTTCATCAATATCTGCCTTACAGATACTGTACAACATGGTGTTATAATCACACTTGTTTTAAGTCAGCCACAATCACAGAGGTGTTAAATGTTAAAGCTGTATGTGTAAAATATTTGATGTTTGAAAAAGCTTTCTGTGCTTAAGAGGGGTTAACACTGAAACCCTTTGGTCCTGCAGCTGACCCCTCTCTTAGACCCTCCGGTACGTTGATCAGTTTGTGTTTACACAGTGAAAAGCAGCTTTGTTGTGTGAGAATCTGGCAACAAATAGGACTGACCCTGGTTACAAGCAGGAATCTGATCCTCATCTACCTTTTTCATTGCCAGTATTCAACTGTACTCTGACCCTGACTACTATTGTTGCTTATACTTATGGGCCAAAATGAGGATGACTATTGGATGCAGAAAGCCCCAGAAAAAGCGAGTAAGTGGGTTTTAAGTTATCTAAGTTGTAAAACAGGCCCATCAGATCAATCCTTCCTTCAGCCATAGAGCTGATACTCGAACTGGAGCTGCTCCAGAGAATCATCTGGACAGATGACAGAGTGAGAGATTTTCTGGGAATAAGGGTACAAGTGTCTGTCCTCTGTCTGGTCTACTCGCATTAGGGTGGTGTAACGTGGCGGCTTTGTGGAGTTGAAAATTAACAAGCGGTGGAAAGAATCCCAAAATATCCCACTGAGGTAGAAAAGCTCCTAATTTGCTGAGTTGCTTTACTGGTATCAACATCTGCTTACATTAAAGGAATATATAGTTTATCTTATATGGAGTAAAAATTAATTACCTGTGTTTAGCCAAATCTGGAAAAAGAATTATAGTATTAGAATAGACAAAAAGAGGAGAAAGCAACAAATAACACCACAGAATCATAAAATCATAATAATGCCACATGCTTTTTGAGAAGGTCTTGGCAAACCTGGACATTAGCAGAAATAAAAGTTCCCTGGGTCCAAGCAGAAAACACCCACATTAGTGTTGAAATAAACGCTATGGGAACATATCAGTGCACCACATCCCATGAAAAACATAGAGTGACAAAACAGCAATATTCAGCATTCAGCAATATACCCTCAGCATTGCTGCCAAGTTATTGTACGTCTTTGTGAAATGTCAACAATAATCTCTTTGTTCCTTTGTTTTTGCCCCAGGCTGTTTATATGTGCGGTCAAATACTACGTGTTACTAAATCCTGGTGGAGGTGTTTATGCTTTTGCTCATATCTCAGATTATAGGTGATGGCTAATGCTGAAAACACATGCTGCAGCTGAGCTTAACCCCAATAAATTAACACCGGAGCAAAAACAGGAAAATAGGCAACAGCCACATGTTACACAAACACACACACCCTGATCAACAATGACAATAATGAGAACAATCGTGATTAGAGGAGGCAGGGATTACCCTTAATCTACAGTATCTATGTGTTTGTTTAAGGGGGTAGATATGCTCATTATGGAGGAGTTAAAGCAGGATACCACCCCTTCATACAATAAATGACACCTCACTGACAGAGGTGTAATCTGCTTGTTGGGAGATTATAGAAGCAATCCAAGTGTGTGTTTGGCTGGGGGTCTGATGGCTGGTTTGCCTGGCTGACATGACTAATGATCATGAAGATCACACGGAGAATTACTACCATAATTACCGAGATGATCTGATGAACAGATGTCTGCAGGCGTCCTCCTGCTCCCAGGCCCTTCACAGCCCATACACACACACACCACAGATGCATGTTGTTCAGCGCTGCTTTTGGTGCCTTCTGTTTGTCTCGGATTGTGATTTGCACTGAGGGGAAAAAGTTTTGAAAGTGTGGGAAGAGTTGCGTGTGCTGATGGATGCCAGGGGTCCACTCTGAGCCCGAGCAGCCAGATGATGGCAGCATTTCTGCAGCTTGTTCTTGTACTGAAAAACCTCTGACGCATTTGCTTTAGTCACCCCCCCCCCCCCCCCCCTTTTTTTGTGAGATGACTGTTTTTCATTCAACATGAACATTTAGTAAATAAGCAACAAAGTGCATCATGAGCATAAATCAGTATGAAACAGATCACAAACAAAACAAGGTCTGAATCCACTCAGCTGGTGTTGTTTCACAGCAAAAGCTACACTTATAATGATAATGACCATAATTGCTACCAAATGTGGACAAATGTGCTGTGAGTGTCAGATGGGGGAATAAATGGTGAAGTACTGAAATAGGAAACGCAAGGTTCCAGTCGGAGAGGAATACCCACAGGTTTAAAAATAGGCCACAACACTCCTTATATAACAAATGGGACATCAGGGTTGTTTACAGTGTTCCTGTCTGAGACATGAATGGTTACAATCCAGCATTGTGTTGCCCATTTCAAATCCTCATCAATCAAAATTAAGACTCAATGAGCTGTATGAGCTATTTGAAATATATTTAAATGGATGCATCACTCAGCTAAATAAATATTAATAAATGTGAGTCACGAGTGTGTGTTTTTGCATTTTACACTCTCAACAGGATTTCTTGTTATTCAATGGGCTTCTGATCATTTCTGTTTCTACATGAGGGAGCTGTTTGCAAAAAGAGGGGGCGGGCTTTGCCTGGCTTTGAATGATGGAATCGACCAATGTGTAGCGTCAAAGGCGAGTGATTGACAGGCACGGCCCCTCGCCGGAAGCCCCGCCCCCCTATGACTCTGTGTTTTAGTCTGTTTTTAGAGCAGCAGTAGCGTCACATGTTGTTTTTCTCCAGGATCGGATCGGATCAGATCAGATCCTGGTCTGGTCCGACTGAATTGCTGCTGCTTCTACATCTATCTATGGATTAGATTTATTTTTTCAAAAGATCTACTTTATTTTGCTGCGACTTATTTTCTTAAAAAAAAGACTTTTTTTTCATATAAGGAACTTGATAAAAGAGAGAGAAATGGCAAGTCCTCCATCTGCCGGAGGACACCTGTTATCTAATGGGACGACCGGCGTGAAGAAGTGCGGCTACCTGCGGAAGCAGAAACACGGACACCGGCGCTTCTTCGTCCTCCGCGAGCCCACGGATCGCTGCCCGGCTCGGCTCGAGTACTACGAGAGCGAGAAGAAATGGAGGAACAAGTCGGCCGCCAAACGGGTCATAACTTTGGACTCGTGTCTGTGTGTAAACAAACGAGCCGACGCCAAACACAAGCACCTGATCGCCCTCTACACCAAGGACGAGTACTTCGCTGTGGCCGCAGACAGCGAGCAGGAGCAGGAGAGCTGGTTCACGGTGCTGACCGAGCTCATAGCCGAGGGCAAAGTGTACGACAGCCCTGCGTCCACCTCCTCCTTAGTGGGCTTTGAGGAGGCCAGCTACGGGCTCATCACTCCTGCGATAGCTACCTATAAGGAGGTGTGGCAGGTCAACTTGAAATCCAAAGGTCTGGGTCAGATCAAGAACCTCACAGGGGTGTACAGGTTGTGTTTGTCCAGCCGCACCATCAGCTTTGTCAAACTGAACTCAGAAACAGCTGCCGTCAGCTTGCAGCTCATGAACATCCGGAGGTGCGGACACTCGGACAGCTTCTTCTTCATAGAGGTGGGCCGGTCAGCGGTGACCGGGCCAGGAGAGTTCTGGATGCAGGCGGAGGACTCGGTGGTGGCGCAGAACATCCACGAGACCATCCTCGAGGCCATGAAGGCCATGAAGGAGCTGTCCGAGTTCAGGCCGAGGAGCAAGAGCCAGTCAGCCAGCACCAACCCCATCTCCGTGCCCACGAGACGCAACCTCAACAACCTCCCCCCCAGTCAGACAGGCCTGGTGAGGAGATCCAGGACGGACAGCATGGCGGCCACCTCCCCCGGGAGGAAATTCACGTCCTCTCGGATAAGAACGGCCAGCGAGGGAGATGGAAGTGTGACCCGGCCTGTGTCCATGTCCATATCTGTGAACGGGAGCCCCACAAGCCCCAACTCTGGGAACCACCTCAGCAGGTCCAACACCCTCAGCAGTGGACGCACCTGCAGAATGCTAGAGTCCTCCTCCAACCTCCATCACAGCCGGTCCATGCCTGTGTCCAACTCCCCTCCGGCTGCCTCCAGCCCCATCAGCATGTCTCCCAGAGGGGGGGCCAGTGTCTGCACTCCTGACAAAGCCAGGCGGCCTTTCAGCTGCAGCGCCTCCATCTCCGGCTCCCTCAGCGACACTGGCTTCATGCTGTGTGATGATTACAGCTCCAGCCCAGGTGATCCCAAATTCCTCCCCCTGACCCGCAGCGACACCCCAGACTCCCTGTCCAGCACGCCTCCATCCCGTGACATCAGCGACCCTTGTGGCTACATGATAATGGAGGGGGCTAATGGCAGCAGGTGCGGGGCTGGTGGTGACAGTCTGGCGTTTGACAAGGCTTACAGGAAGCGGACGCACTCCCTCACCACACCACGTCAACAGAGGGTGGTGGCGCCGCTCTCCTCGGCCTCCCTGGATGAGTACACGCTTATGAGGATGGCCCACGGTCAGAACTCTCACTCTGCCTCACCCAAAGTGTGCTACCCTGAGGATTATGGAGACATTGAAATCGGTTCATCCAGGAGCTCCAGTAGTAACCTCGCAGATGATGGCTACATGCCAATGACCCCAGGTGTAGCATCCCAGTCTGGCAAGGTAGACAACTATGTACCCATGAGCCCCATGTGTGTCTCAGCACCGAAGCAGATTGTGAACCCTCGGGTGCATCCTCAGGCGGCTGCCAGCGGCGGCTACAAAACCAACTCCCCCTGCAGCAGCTCTCTGGAGGACAACGGCTACATGAGAATGTGGTGTGGCTCCAAATCCTCCGTGGAGAGCCCGGACACCTACATGAACATGTCACCTGGAAACCCACCTCCACTCCAAACCCCCCCTGATTACTATATGGGCCTGCTGGCTGGTGAACCTGCATCAGTGAGACCGTCTTACCAGGCCAGCTCCCTCACACTTCCTGCTAAACTTCAGGCCTCCAAGAATGAGGAAAGCAGCCAGTATGTGTTGATGAGCCCTCAGAGTTTGAGGCAGAGGGTCGGGGAGTCAGACTACTATTCAGTGATGCAGCCCAGTGCAGCTCAGACCTCACCGCTGAGCCCCTCTGTACCCTCCCCAGTCAGACACAACCGGGCAGAGACCCTGCCCTACAGAGGGAGGCTGGGCAGGCCAAACAGGCTATCCCTCGACACCCTGAGGACCCTGCCCAGCATGAACGAGCACCCCCTGCCCGGAGAGCCCCGGAGCCCCGGTGAGTACATTAACATTGATTTTAGCGGCGCCAGATTCTCCCCTCCCTCCATCGTATCCACAGAGAGCCAGTCTTCATCACTGGGCTCCAGCGGTGGGGGCCCGGGGAGATCCTCTCTGACAGACTACATAAACCTGGAGCTGGGCTCACACTCACCCAAGGAGACTAGCACTCCCGCTGAGCGTCTGGACACACTTCCAGAGTTATCAATGTGCCCCTGCTCAGAGGAGGACGGAGTGTACCATCTGGACAGTGAGAAAAGGTCTCAGGGCCTCTGTGATGAGGTGAAAAACGACTACACTGAGATGACGTTTGGGATGACGAGCTCGCCTCCACAGCTCGTTCCCCAGAACACAGCAAGGTATGTGCGTCTCTGTTGTGAGAGAGTAATGTTATTTATTCTCATTTATATCTACAGTCGTGAAGAGAGAGGCGAAAATAGTGGTTCAGTTATCACAAGAATATACATGAATAATTTGAATGAACAAATGTACAATTTTACTCAGCATTACATGCATCTGATGAAAAGTGTCTGATAAAAAACATTGTCAGCATTCAATGTGAATCCATATATGAACCATTATTGTTTGTTGATTTCCTCTTAATGTATTAATACTAATCTGAGAGATGGTAGTAAAAAGAAGCAGTAAAGGATTTTAAACTCAAAAATAGTTGGGATGTGAACTGTGTAAATATATATCCATAATATTGCAGCAATTTGGTCTTTTTTTTTTTTTTTACTAGTATTAAAATAAAAGCTACTTGCTGACTAAACATCTCATATTTTGACTGTTGTTCTCCAGCAGCCAGATTAGCAGGGAGAGGAGGCTGTCTCTGGAGGACCAGGGAGTCCCAGAAAGCATTGGGGTCTTCCTGATTGGCGCCGCCTCCTCTTCCACAGTGGACCCCGACTGCTCTGCCAAGGTGATCCGGGCCAATCCGCAGGGACGTCGGCGCCACAGCTCAGAGACTTTCTCCTCTACCGCCACGGTGACGCCGGTCTTCCCCTCCTTCGCCCGTGGCGACATGGTGAAGAGGCACAGCTCGGTGGAGAACATCTCCTCCCGGAGCAGCGAGGGCTCAGACGAGGAGTACGGCAGCCCTGTGAACCGGCAGAGCTCGGCAGGCTACCCCAGCGGACTGAACTACATTGCCTTGAACCTGCTGGACAACAGGGACGTGGAGAAATGCGAGGACCTGGCTGGCTTCAAACCCACCAGCAGCTGCAAAGGGGGTATCAATGGATTACACAGCACACCATATGTCTGTTTGGGATTCAAGGAGGCTGCAACCACTGCCAAAGGTGAGTGAGGTTGATGTCAGATGTTTTGCTAAGTAATCTATGTGAACTTTCAGCTTCAAGTCCTGCAGGTGTTGTTTTGAAGAAGGCAATAAAGTGATTTAGGAATGTGGGAAAAATAGCTCTTTTAAATTGACATAAAATAATCAAATCAGTTTGGTTTTACTGTATGAAAAGAGAGCTGTGCTGTGCAGATGAAAGAGGGAAAAAAAACAAGGATGAAGGCAAACTTGGCTCCAGATTCAAATTCAAACTGGCTCTGTGGAAGTGCATAAGTAGGAGGTGCTGATGGGGCCTTCAGGTGCCTCCTCTTCAGCTCCTACTTCTGAGCGCTTGCGGATCCTGCAAATTAGAATTGTTTTCGTCTCAGCTTTTGCAATTGAACAACAGTGTCAGAATGAAGAGCCTCTGATTCGAGCTCCAATCAATCATGCCTGTGCTATTTTTTTGAATCTTTCATATGTAGTAATCCCGACAATTTCCCACAACACGTGAACGCAGCACAGGGCTGCTATGAAACGTGACCAGGCTGAGAGCTCTGAAGTAAACAAGCACCATGACTGAGCAGGACGCTGCCTCGCTGCTACTGTTGTGGGCTGCAGATACTAAAAATACACGAGCAGAATTCGGGATTCCACCAACGCTTATTATGAATGGAAGTTGTTTGTACAGAAAGCAGAAATGAGAGACTGGAGATTCATTATGAGCCATCTGACACAAGTCCACAGTAAATATGAAGAAAGAAATATTATATTATTACTACTATATATTAACTATAAATAAACTATAAATAGTTGTTTATCCAGTCTAAAAATTTGGTTTGCTCTGGCTTGTTATTGGCATCAATACTGTTGGTAATGTCAAAGGAATGCCACAAAGCTGATAGGTAAGGCCTCCTGTCAGTTGTAATGTCACTCTGAGCCGCAGGCATTTCCGGCTGTTGTTTTTCAGTTGGGTAGGCTTTAGGATGTGTTGCACATCAATGTGACCTCTATAGACCCCTTATTCCCACCATCCCACGATCAATACAGCGTCCCAGAATATCCCAATGAGCAAAGTCAAGCTGCGGCGTGGGACAGCAGACGGTGTAAACAAAGAGCACAGGGACAGCCCAGTGTTGACGTTATGGCCAAGTTTGACTTTGTGTCCCCACGCCGTGCATTGGACACATGCTCACATGTGTTTGCCAGTACGTAGAAGGGTGGTGGTGGTGGTGGTGGTGGTGGTGAGGAGGAGGAGGAGGAGGAGGGGAGGGGGGTGTTTGAACGCTGACATGTGAGGCCCAGCACAAGTGGATATGTGTTTGTGTCCTTGTAGGCAGCGAGAGGAAAACAACAAAGTGGGCGAGTTGCTATGCGGCCATCAGGTAACTGGATGTCACGGTCCGCATTCCTGGCAGAGCGGGTTTGAAAAGTTGCTGTGAGAGGGGCCTGTTTTTGTCCCGGCTCCAGGCCATTTTGAATAGAAAGTGGCTTTTATTTCACCACAAGGCCCCTGTGTATGGGGAGAGGAGATGTATTATGTTTAATTTTTAACACACTCGAGTAGAAAAAACACTCTAAAATTTATTTGTATTTTCACAGTTGGTGACATTCTGGGAAAGAGGAATGCACTGAGCAGCCCCCACAGAACTGAAAATCAATTTTCTAAGGGTCTTAATTTATGCATTCTTTTTGACAACTGAATGCAAATGGCTGTTTTTCAGTTAAACAGGGGCTAAAGTGAGTTAATGATGTTCTGCTGCATCCTTTTCACAAATTTGATTTGCAGCTAAATGACTAATAACAGCGTGTCCTCGCATGCTTGTTTGTCTTCATCTGAGGTGTGTTGCTTTTGCACGTGTTCCGCGCTCATGTTTTCATGAAGCACAAATATTTTTATGGTGCTAATAAAGCTTGTTGAATGTAACTGACTTGGGGGAGAGGGAGGGAGAAGACTCAAGCACATACATGTGGACTCTAGCACGTACACATGCAGAGAGCGGTCGGGGGTGTTTTTTTTCTGTCAGGGATTTTTTTTTTTTTTTTTTTTTCCAGTGGCGTAGCCTGCATCCGTGAACACTTGGCAGAGATGTGCAGAGAGAGAGAGGGAGAGTGTGAGTTGCCTGTTTTGTTTTCCAGTGCTGCTTGCCTTGACTGTTTGTGGGAGAGCGAATGAATGCATGCATAATGGGGCAGGATGGCACGTGCACTCCACTGCCCTTCTGCCTCATTAGGCTGTTCACTTAGCAGAAGTAAGACAAGCAGAGGCGGGGGGGGGGGATCGAGCACAGCCTTGTATGCTCAGTAGAAAGAGGAGGGCAAGGGCTTGAGCTTTTTAAAGCAACAAACAAACTCATTGGTGAGGCCCCCTTCGACCGAGGTGCATTCTGGGAGGACATGGGATGGCAGACCCGATGGCTTGTTTACTGAACACTCAGTCCTGCTGCTGTGTGGCGAAGCCCAGGTGAAGGAGGTCAAAGTGCGCTACGGGGGGTTTTTGGCGCCGGGCCCCACTGGCGTTGGGCTTTGATATGGTGTTTAACAGGACGTCACGCTGGGGCCCCCCGGACCATGTGCCATCCTGACCCAAAAGTCTGCAGGTTTTCATTGCAACCAAACACCTCAACACCTTGACTATGTAGAGTAGTTCGCCCTCTTAGTGAAATGTAGTGTGGCTGGAATGAAAACCAGTAGATTCTTGGGTCAGGATAGCTTCTGGTTGAATGCTGCCCCTGGAACGTGTTTGTAAGGATCAAAGTACAGCTAAACCAATCAACCCCAACTGCTATTGGAATTTAGCGTTTGCCCCCCAGACCCATGTGACAGACCCCCTTGCTGAGGAACGTGACCGCACTGCTTCTAGTCAACAAAACCCTGAAGTCAGAAGCTTTTGACACCTGGATACGTTTTTTTTCGGCTTCGGCCTCAGCTTGGATGTCTTAACACCAGCATAAGGGTCAAGTGTTTGTTTACATCTTGTTTTGTCAGCGGGCCAGCCCATGTGACTCTGAGGTGGTGTTTACCTCTGCCCTAACCCGAGCTGCTTGCCTCCTCTCCAGGCCCCGGCTAGCCACAGCTCAGCCAGGTGGATGTTCTGTACCAGACCCAGATTAGCCAAGTCAGCCGTCTCTGTTTCCACCTCTTCGTCTGACTAATACCTTTATCTGATGGCCACAACCAACTCCTGCTTCCTCGTGGCCGTTCAAGAAGCTTGATCAGCACAGTGAGATGATTCTTACTACAGTTAGGCCTTTATAGCAGTTTGCTGGTGCACTCATTTGATTGCCTTATATAATTGCATTTTCAATTTGATGGCAGCAACGTGTTCCAAACAAGTCGGGACAGGAGCAACAAAAGACTTTGAAAGTTGTGGACTGATCCAAAAACACCTGTTTGGATCATTCCACAGGTAAACAGGTTCATTGTTAACAGGTGATAGGATCATGATTGGGTATGACAGGTGCATCCTGGGAAGGCTCAGTTGTTCACAAGCAAGGATGGAGAGAGTTCACCACTTTGTCAAACACAGTGTATAAAGTGCAATAATTTCAGGCATCATAGTGGGTAGAAGATAAGAGACAAAAGCAGGGGGCTCCAAGACAGGAGGAGCCCTGCTGTGATACCCCGAGTCCCTCCTGAGTGCTAGTGGCAGATGGCCACTCTCCGGAGGGCAAGTGTGTGAGAGTGTGTGTGTTTGAGGGATAAAGGGGGTGGGGTGGAATTGGGGAGGGGGGGAGGTTAAACACCTGCCACTCTGCGCTGTCTTCACACACATGCAAACACTCTCATTACACTGATTTTCCCTGCCCATGTCCACACTAGCACGTAACCATATACATACCACTGTATGTCTCTCTCATGCACACACACATCCCTACCTACTCACTATCCCCTCGCTAATGACAGCCCACCATCTGCCGCACCCACGGGCTGCAGAGAGCACGACCATCAGCATCGTGTGTGTGTGTGTGTGTGTGTGTGTGTGTGTGTGTGTGTGTGTGTGTGTGTGTGTGTAAATCATCGGCCAGATTAGAAGCATTCGTGTCCATCTCCTCAAATCCTGCTTCCTCTTAACGTCATTCAGTCAGTAGTATTGTGATGATGTCATCGCAGACATGATCTATTGGGTAAGATCCAAATGCGCCCAGAGCATGTTACGTATATATCTATGTTGCTTACATTTCCTGTGATGTGTGTGTTTGCTGTGGTGTTAGAGGGTGCAGTGAGCGAAAGAGGTCTAGTTGCACAGCCATGCATCCCTAACTCGCTCTGAGCATGCTCAGTGGATGCGGCTGTCATAACAAGGTGTGTATTGACACACAGATGGAAGAGGAAGAACCCAACCATGCACTTTTTCTCACTTTTATATCAGAGCTGGAATGATGAGGGGATTAATTGATTCATTGATCTGACATAAATATGAAAGATTATGCAACTATCTTGATCAATTAATCATTTATACCAAAAATATTCTTGTGTTCCAGCTTGTCTTTGTCTTACGTCAGTGATTCCCAACCTTCATGATTCATGAAATGCATCATGGGACAGATTAAGAAGAAAAACAGAAAGTTCTATGACCCAAATTTGCATCTTCATCTTCAATTCTTGCTGTTTTTTGTTTAAAAAAAAACTCTTTAGGCTTCGAAAATGTCTTCAAATGAGACAATTAGACTTCTGACACCTGCGATGAGGTGTCACAAGAATCTTACAAGTTTGGGAAACACAGTCTTATGTGATAGTAAACTGAGAATCTCAAGGTTCTGGGGTGTTTTAATGACATCTTGGGCTACAGGAAATTATCAAAGGTTGGCAGATTATTCGATAGAGAAAATGATTTTTTTTTTTTTTGGCTCTCTGCTGCTCACACACACACTTACATTTGCATAATTGTTACATTGATACCACTTTTTCCACTGCTTGAGTTTGTCGGCCAACCTCATGACTTTGTGGCGCCCGTTCTATTTGGATCATCTACGTTTTCTTCTGGCATTTGTGGAATTACTCGTAAAGGTGACACCTGGTTTTACCCATCAGCCTGATTGTCCAGTCCATTGTTGCTGCGTTCCCTGCACACTGGCTCAAACACACACATATGCACAAGCTCTTAAATAGTTTATTTACATCCACATCAGACCTGCATTCAGGCTGAGATCTCGCAAACATAACAAAGCAGTGCAAATAGCCGAGGCAGGAAATCCAGAAATGCCATGTTACTTGATATATAGAGAACAAACATGCACACGTAACACCGCAGGCTCTTGTGTCAGAGTTTCCAGGCAGTGTGTGTGTGTGTGTGTGTGTGTGTGTGTGTGTGTGTGTGTGTGTCATGGCATGGGGAGGAGGGGGGCTAAAGTAGGCCGGGATGTTCCAGACAGAAGCGCTAGCTGCTAGATAACTGCATGGCCAGCGTTCCCCACATTTAGCCAGCCACGGCTCCAGATGAGATTACAGCCTCTGCAGGCGAGATTAGACGGCCAGGGGTAGATGAGCGAGAGCCAGCGGCTACTCCACGGACAGCAGCTGGGAAGCACTGAAGACAAATGTTGCCTCCGATCAGACAAGCAGGGATATTCTATATCATATTTTGCTCCACTTTGTCCCCAGAAATTGGGTCTTTTTATGTGGTAACAAATTCTTATTCTCATTAGAATTTGGGCAGCAAGGAGAAATAGCATTCAGAAATAACCCATTACAGTCTCATGAAATCTGTCTGAGAAATTGATTATCTAAATAATCTTGACAAAACAAAAAGACGAAAATGTGACAACTCTCAGGAAGCGACTAAAATTGTCAAAATTAACACTGCTGAGCATTTTTGAGGCATCATTTTTTCCAAGAGTCTGACATTGATTGAAGTCTCCCAGCCCCGAAGGCAACAAGGCTGCGAGGATATTGTACCTCTGGAACCCAGTGTCCTAGCATCTCTAGGGCTGGTTTCTTCACACACATTTAGTCATGCAGCCCTCTGGTCAGCCGTAAACCCTCCACCAATTTGACTCTTCCAGGAAGCTTCCAGTTGACCCCCCCTCCCTCCCCCTGACCACCACTCTAACTTCAAGTAAATCCTTCCTGTTTGCTGCCCCCAACCCCTCCTACACACACCGGCTGTCAACAGAGGCTTGATATTGATGATAAAACGCCTCAAAATGCTACAGTATTATCAGCATCTGTTGCAATATGCACGCACCCACAGCTCTCTCTGCATCATTACGGTACTGCTAGCTGCTCCTCCTCTGCTCGGCGTGTGTCCATAGCAACACGGCAGCGCGACAGGAGACCCCCACCCCCCATCTACCTCCCAGATTATGTAATTACGAGCGTTGCAGACCAGCCTCCCCCCCTCCTCCCTCCCTCCTCCCTCCCACTGTCCTTCAAGCGCTTCCCGGGCAAACAGCTGGTGTGTTAAGAAATGACACACACCATCTAACCACGACATGATAGGATTGGGATGGGGTCGGGGTTGGAGGGGTGACCCGGTCCAGGTGGAGCAAAGTAAGATCCAGCAGCCGGCTGTCCGGCCACTGGGGAGATAATGCTGCATACATGCACATTTATAAACCCTCACCACACACATAAACACATCATGGCAATAATCAACCAAAATGCACAGGAAATATTCTCATTAAATGCAAATAATACAGAAAAACAACCATGATTACACTAAACCCTATTTAACGTGTTTGCAGCACTCACTGTTCTTGTTATTCAAGCTGTTTTTCCCCAGTGTCTCCCTGTTATTGTGGCACAGCCTAATCTGAGTCTGTAAATGAGTTCACACTGTACAGTATAAGACTCTCATGTCTGATGTCTGAATGGTCTGAATTGTTGGCGCTGATGTTGTTTGTGAGGAAATAATGAGACTACAAACTGGGGGTTTACCCACTTTTATTTTTTTAACAATCCAATCATCCGCAATGAAAGGAGCTCTACTCACACCTGCTTCTTCTCTTATGACTTGTTTCTGCAGTTTTTTTTTCAAGGAAGTCTTACATGATGAATAGATATTAAAGATTACTTTTTATTGAATGAGCATTTTTTGATTGAATTACCCACAGCTCCACAAAAAAAAGCTTTTTATCCATTATAGTTTATAGTGTATACTGATGCAGGCACGTTTAAATGGCGCAATGTTATTATAATATTTGTTCATTTCCTTTCGCTTATTTTGCACTATTTAACTGACTCACAATTGGCGGCGGCGGCGGCAATGCAAAGCAGTACGGCTATGTGCCAGCGAAGGCAGTAGTATCTTAAATTTCTCAATGCAGCTTTGAGTCTCCATGTATATGTCATCCACAATGGCCCTGGGGTGGTTCATTTGTGTTCATGCTCTTTTTACTCAGACAATGGAAATGTACCACATTTGTATTTAACTTTTTACATGTAAAAAAAAAAATTGAGTAAAATTTGCTTGGCAGTTGGACGTAAATGCCTACAAATGCTCTATAGTAGGTAACAGTTACAACTAACTGAATAAAGAGTGTTAAAATTAGTAGATATTTCCACTAACTCCCCCCTTTTCTCTGTTGTTGTCTCTTTCAGATTGAAGGACTCTTCTATCCTCAACTTGGCGTCTTCACCGACCTGCTGCTCGAGGAAAAAAAAAAAAAAAAAAGACTTTGCCCGTCCACTGGCCCAAAAAGACTGTCTGGACCCTCAGCGACACTCACACTCACACACATACACACACACTTAGGAAACAAACAGGTCACCATCTATGCATGTCATCATTTTGCTGAAGGCAGGACAGGTGTGTTTGTGTGTGTGTGTGTGTGTGTGTGTTGTGAGTTGGTGCGCCTCATGTTCCCGACGCTTTCAGAGGCCATTTCTCCTCTGACCCAAATTTTCGGCGCAAGCACAGAAGCAAAGATAGTCAGACAATAACAAAACTCTAATGGTACCCAGATACTATTTATTTACTTGAGGGTAGTTTTATGACTGCCTGTATGTGTGCGAGTGTGTGTTTCTGAGACAAAGTTCGACCAAGCGGTATGTCAGTGAACAATGAAACCTACTTTAGAAATGGCCCAGGGAGGGAGGACACCAAGGTACACTGAGTATATAACTATATTTAGATTAGATATTTTATTTATTTTTGGAAGATGAATGTCTGTTAAGACCTACCCAATGCCTTAATGTCTATACTGTCCTTATGTTTTCTATGAAAGAAGAGATAAATATTCTATTTCGGTATGTATGTTTGGACCTACATCTCTATATTGTTATTCTGTTGTGGAAAGTAAAAAGCCTAGATTAA
This sequence comes from Centropyge bicolor, assembly GCA_037975185.1. Lineage (NCBI taxonomy): Eukaryota > Metazoa > Chordata > Actinopteri > Pomacanthidae > Centropyge > Centropyge bicolor. Next base: position 870,364 of record JBBMOC010000073.1, read on the forward strand.
CATTAAAAAATATTATTTCAGAAATGTACAGTACAGTGGGGCTGCTTGAGATCTGATTTATCGTATTGATATTAAAGTATTTTCTTAATTACTAATTTTCTTATTTATTCTAACCTAGTTTATGTTTCGTCCTATCAAAGCGCTGGACTTAAAGAAATATATTTCTAAATGTATTTAAGAGTTATGCATGTCTTTATAACTCAGCTCAGACCCCACAACACCAGGCATCTGAATGCACTGTACCTCCCACAGTTCCTCAGTCACTTGAGCCTGAAAACCTCACACACTCCTACCTTCAAACCTACGGCCTGCTGTTACGCTCGACGCAGGCAGCTCCTGCTGTGATATCGTTTGACAGTACAACCTGTCTAGCTGAGGTGAGGATGGAGGGGTGGAGCCAACGAGAAAGGTCAAGGTTGGGGGCACAGTCAAGACTGAAATGAGGGGGATAAAGGGGCCGCCGGTGTCAGCAGTACTGGACTAGCACTGAGGTTGAGGACGGCTCTGCAACATAGAAAAAGTAGTAGAAGAAGAGCCACATCTGGCACCATCATGGAGGTTCAGCTGTCTGGAAAACAACTGTATTGCAGACAGCATGAAAAGTTTCATCTGGCTGAAAAGAATCATATAAAGTTGAAGCAAGACGAACTACGTGACCACTACTGTATGTAACAAACTGTAATAGTAGCAAAAGCTGAATTTTTTTATCTCCAAACGTTACAAAATAGAAGTTGAATTCTCCTGCTACGAACCTCCAAAACAGGCAGTTTAACATTACCTGACATCCTGACTGGTCTTCGCGTTGCCCCGCTGTGCCGACTCCAACTGGCTCCTTTAGTGTACAGTAGATTGTAAAACTTTGTCTGAATGTATCGCTGAGCTGGTGGGAACACCACAGAAACACAATGTGGAAGACGGTTTTAACAGAGTCGAATAATATTGGAGCTGCGCCACACTGAGCGGTGGCATCTATTTATCTTCAGAGTCTTGAATGTGTATATTGTGTACATAGAAAGAGTTTAACTAAAAAAAAATCTATTGAAAATATTACATAGAGGACTAAGATTTTACCTATGTTGCAATGATATTCCTGTGTAAAGACTTTGGCTACCGATTTTTAAAAAGGGGGATGGGGTTTTTGCTTTGGGGTTGTACAGTGTATTGTATGCTTTTCTCCCACACAGTCTCTGTGACTATATGAAAAAAAAATACTCTGTCTATTTTATTATAGAAATCTCTTTGCCTTGTTGACACACTTTACCTAATGGCATATGCAATAGTGACATGAATACAATCTAGTTTACAACCGTGGAACCAAATGTAACATTGCATTGATTTTTCTTTTTGTGACGAGCAGAAGCTGTTTCGCTCCTTGTACATTTCTCTTTCTGCCAAGTGTTTGGTTTTGGGTTTTTTTGTCGCTGGGAACTTTGTTCTCGACACGTCTCAAAGCGCTTTCCCCATTTCCGTGTCCATGGACAGACTCTTCTTTTACAGACTGATCTCTGATTGGCTCAGTCTGAATGTGTCGTCGTCTTCCATTGTACATAGTTCAATATACTGTTTATTGTGATGCTCACAAGAGATGATTATAATGATTTATAAATTCTGGTAGTCGAGTATTGCTTTTGTCTGTATTGATTATGGATAGCAACCTACAGAAATAAATGAATTTATTTAAAGAGGTACAACTTTGTCTGTGTTTTTTATTTCCACAAATACTGTCTCATCTCTCAATAACATATAGTGTGACTGTGGTATAATAGTAAGACCTAATAGTGAAACAATAATGTCATAAGAAATATAGAAATACCTTTTTCTTACTTTTTTTTCCTGATATCATAAGACTTCAAATCCCATCCTGCCCCTCTTCTTCCCCCAGCCCAGTGGAATATAATGCATTTGGCACAGAGTCTAATAGCTTCCTGACTGTGTGTCAAGAGAGGAGGATATCCTACCTCCATCCTGTGAAGAGTGAGGAGCTGAACTCTCCGGCCAAGACTTTCCCTCTCTGCGACTGTTTATATTTCAGACGGAGGCCGAGGCAGGAAGCTCATACTGAGCCAATGACTTCCTGCCAAGCCACGCGTCTCCAGAGGAGACTGTGTAGTGAAAGTCGGGAGGTCATCAGGTTCAAACCAAGAAGTAAACAGCACATTTCACCTGCTTCTCATACAGATACAGGGAGCTGTCACACAGGAACCTTGTGTTTCTGTGGAATATCTAAAAGGAATATTCTGTTTACACAACCTGTATCAAATTCAGTATAGTGTCATATTTCAATTAATAATAATAGAAATTTGTTTGCATGTAAACATAGTAACTTACTTTTAGTGTTCATCGATGAGATTTAGAGGTTGCTGGTAGACTGATTTTTAACTCTGGACAGACTTCCCCTGCTTCCAACTTCCTGTCAACTCCAGCTCAAACTTGACACAGACATAAGTATCAATGTTCTCATTTCACTCCTATCAAGAAAGTGATTCCTCCTAAATGTTTATTATTTGGAAATCTCAGCTAAATATATTTCCTGAATTAATAAATAATCTACAATTTTTTTGGGACTTTACTAAATTTTACTTTTAATTTGTTCAACTGGTTTATGACCAAATACCTGCAAAAGTAATAGCATTCCTATCAGCATCAGCTGTGTTTAGAGGAGCACACAAGATGATGTGAAGGGGAGTGTGTGGAAGTGGGCTGATTGGAGAGTGGGAACAGGTGTGCAGGTAAGATCAGGTGATGGTAAAAGGCAGGAACACAGGTGTTATTGCAGGGCAGACTGCATGATCTAAAACAACAAGGGAGTCGGTAGATGGCAGGGAAAATGTGAGACAAGGATTGGCCGACATAGCGACAGTGTTGTTTGCAGATGAAGCAGAAAGTGAGCATTCAGGCTACTCTCACTCTGATCAATAGGTCTCACCCAGCGTGTCCCCCTGAAACACAAACCCTGTAATTATGAGAGATATCCCACACTCAAAATGTGATTATAAAGCAACTTTAATATCCTTTATGGGCATCACTTCACCAAGTTTCCAACGAGCGCAGGCACAAAATGAACACACACACACACACACACACACACACACACACACACACACACACACACACACACACACAAGTTGCATCTGAGGGCACACCTCTAGCTGGTGTGTATTAATTAGCACTATGACACTGTCAGTGGGACTCTGCTCTGCTGCCAGGCAGAAACCAGCCTTACATAAGAATCCACCACCAAGCCACCAGGAGGGACACAATGTTCCTCACCCCGCTCTGCACCAACTGTCTGTCTGAGGAGGAAAACATTCTTTCTTCTCTTTTTCCTTCAACGAGAATCTGCACGGGCGCATTTCTGCTCCCAAGGCAAAAACCACAGGGGAAGGACACGAAAACAGAAGCCTTTGTTGCATGATGCTTTTGTTGTTGCTGCTAAGTCTTCCTCAGCATAAAGGACAGCTTGCTAAATAAAGTGTGTCAGGCACGTGAGATTTCTCAAGCTGTGCAACAACAGCTCAGGCTTCCTAAAATACAGTTTACAGGATGCTCCTTTGAAGTAATTGTGTGTATGCGTGTGTGTGTGTGTGTGTGTGTGTGTGTGTGTGTGTGTGTGTGTCTATCTGCTCTATTCCTGGATGCCCCCAATTATTCCCAAATTTAGAATCACATGCTCGTACACACACGCAGACAAGCAAGGAAGAATTCCTCATGGCTGAGATACCGGAGCTGTATCATCATCATACAGTTCGGAGGCTCGGTATCGTCAAACATTTCCAATTTTGAGTGACATCAAGTGGCATGCATTACTTCCCTAAAGGGATCATGTAAAGGCACTCAAAAACATGTTAACTATATAAGCAGCCTTAAGTGGATTTGTTAATTTGATTACGCACATGCACAGTGAAAATATACAGCAGGCGCTCTTCAAACATTTGCACATGACATCCATCATTTTAATACACGTCTGAATTTTCAAACAGATCTTTTTTTTTTCTGGAGAATTACGTGAGAAAAAATCATTAGGGACCAGCACCAGTTCTGTTAATATCAATGGGAAAACCAATTTATTCATGCTAAATTGAAATAAACAGGTTGTGTGCATTCATGAAACTGTGAGAGTAGCTTTGCTGGGAATTGAACCCGTGACCCAGGCCTGATTGGTCAGCGCCTTGATGTGCAGAGAGAGAGGCCGGACTGGAAATAATCATATGAAATTGAACTCTAAACGTCCCCTTATGTACAGTATGGACTCGATGCACCCGATGTCCTGCACATTAGAACAGCATGTGTGGTATGCGCTGTAGATTAGGGTCTTAAAGAGCAAATAGCTGCTCCTTTGGCAACCTCGTCCGCCGTGTGCTCCGCTGGGCCTCCCTGCCAGCTTGCCGCTGCGCTGCGCCTCTCGAGGGGATTGGGAGTCGCTGGCCCCATTATTTCTCCCTGAATCAGCCTAAGGAGGGTTTCAGCCGGGCTCATTGAACTTCGCTGCGCAGCAGCAGCAGCAGGGCGGAGCTGTGACCCACTTCCAGTAGCCAGCCCTGGCTTTGGATGGAAAAGACGACAGAGGCGCACAGCAGCCATGATCCCACATGAAAACATAACATACTGACATATATTTTAGAAACACCACACTAGATCAAACAGTAATGACAGCGTATGCCCTTTGTCTTTAACCGAATCAAACCGATCAAAGGATCACATGGTCTTCTTCTGGTTTTGGTTTTGGTTGGTGGTTTTATACTGACTTCTACTATATGCATTCCATTGTTACTATCGAAGATAGACAGCTCATCAACTCGAGAGCCAATGAGCTGACTGCACATTCACATATGCTGTATTTTACATGTGTAGGCATGTGAGGTCCTGGGAGACTGTGAAGACATATTGAATGTCTGCAGGGATATCGCTGCATGGATTCAGCTCAGAGTTAAAAACATGTGTAGCCATTGTCATGTTCTGCTTTTGTTCCACTGTTCTTGCTCCACTTTAGAGACAAGCTCCTCATATTAGTTTTGCTCATGCAAGTTCAGTTTGTCTAGAAAGCTATTGCTCGTGTGGCTGATGTAGTTTAAGCAGTGTTGGGAAAGTTCACTTTCTATATGAACTAGTTCAAAGTTCAGTTCAAACCTTTTAAAATGAACTAGTTCAGTTCATCGTTCATAATTCAAAATTGTGAACTAAAGTTCATGCTTCCCCAAAATGAACTATTTCGTTCTTTTTTTAGTTCTTTTTTTTTTTTTTTTTTTTTTTACGTTGCCACGAGCTACGAGCTAATTCCCGACTGTATGGGAATTAGTTTCTCAGTAAACGCATCCTCCTTCCTTGCACACATGTGAATTGTGACGAGACTGACGACCGCTGATGACGAAGTTGGTAGAGCGACAGGCAGGACTTGCGGTTGCCAGATCGGGTGGTTATCCGCGACATTTTAATGGTCGTTTACCATGTGTTTTTACTGTTTTAGCTTGGTTTTTCGCCGAGGGCTCTTGAAATCTGGCACGAACGTAATCTGAACAAAATCACAGTGCCGTTCAAGAAACAGCAGAATGAGTGCGTTCACAATTTAACGTTCATCAAGCAAAAATGAACGGGACGTTCACGTTCACCCAAAATATGAGTTAGTTCATGAACGAACGTTCTTTGAACGCGTTCGGGTACAACACTGCTGATTTGTGGATCAATAAATTGTGCAATTACATGATCCTAGATATTTTGTGACTTCCTTTCTTGCTGGCTTCCGTCTTACTTCTTAAACTTTTGCTTAAGTCAACCAATCAGATCAGTTTTCCTTCACTAAAAAAAGTCTCAAAAAGGTTTCCAGCATGATGTCATCAGGGTCATGTTTTGCACAGGAGAAGCCCACCCTGCAGGCCGCTGGGGTCACACAGCAGGTCGTCGGTTTTAGCTGACTCCTAAATAGTAAACTGATGCCTACATGACTTGCTTTCAGTCTACATATCATACCAGCTCATCACAGACACAAAAATATGAGCCGACGTATGCTTGGCTCTGTTACAGTGTTTTCCCAGAGAACATCCTTTGCAAAACATGTTTACGAGCTGCAAGAGAGTGTCGGCTGATAAGACGGCATGTGGACCGGCAGGCTGGAGTCTTCCACTCCACTGCCAGCGTGGTAAACAGCGGCAGGAGTGTTTGTGAGCAGTGGGCGGGACCTGGCCTCCACATGCTGTTCAAACACGTGGAGTCTGAATGCTATGGACCAAGAGAGACAGAGCTGCAGAGGCTCGAGCTTTTCCATTGACAGACACACATGAACTCACATGCATGCACAGGCTCCCAGTGCAGTGTTGCATCTGAATTTAAAAAATCACTGATCAGTCATCATTAAATACACTCTGTACCAATTTAAACCACCTTGGCTTGAGTCAAACTGAGACCAAGACAATACCAGTGCTACCACGTATGGTCCGTAAGGCTCTCAAGACGAATGGAAAACTTAACCTAGAAACTTTCACTGGCGTTACAGCAAGAATTCCACGAACGAAAAATGACAAAATGAAAAATGTCCACTCTTCAGATACTAAGCCAAGCATCCAGATTTTTGCCTTCAGGGCACCTTTTGTCCGGGCAAGCATGTAGAAGTGATGGCTGATAAAAGCAAAGAAGATTCGGAGAGAATGCATCGGGGCTGATTGACCTTCACGTAACTTAGAGTGCTGCTGTGGCTCCGGGAGAAAGACCAGGCTGATAGTCGCTGACCCACATGACCTCTCACTTCCTGCAGTTCCTGTCCTTCTTTATGACAAGTGAGAAACAAACAAATCACAAGAGCTGAAGTGAACAAGACAACCTCCACCACCAGTAGCCCTTTTCCAACCGAACAACCTGCAACCTGGTTTTTACCTGAACTTTTAAGACCCATGTAAATTTTGGTTCTTAATATTTGCATTGCATTTTTCAAACTTCCTGTTACGTCATTGAAAAGGCTACAACAATGCCATTTTGAGCTATATTAGCAGTGTGGCTGTGTTGGTTCACCACTTTGACTGAATTATCTCAACAACTACTGAATGGATGGTCCTGAAACTGTACAGCTATTCATGGTTCCCAGAGGAACTGATTTGACCACCATGAAGTTTGAGTGAAATGTCCTAACAACTATTAGATGAATTGCCATGAAATTTGGTTGTGAGATAGGCGACAATGAGAGAAGGAGTGCTGATATTGCTATTTTCTTTCAGGTTTAAATGCAGGGAACTGCTGAGGCTCACTTCAGCAAATGGGTGAAGAGTGTGTTCAGCGAGTCAAACCACCGTTTTTGGTTTGATCCACAACACACACTGTGATCCCCTATTTGTCTGTTGCTTTTTTCCCCTGCACTGTTGACTGTGATTCATTTCTCCATTTCTTCCAGATGCTGAGAAATCCACTCGTGCAACTTCCATGTCTGCCCACTGACTCCAACTTCCTGTGAACGGCCTCCTCTTCCTGTGAACTAATGAGGACGTCTTTGTTTGTCCAACAAGCTTCACCATTGTCCCTTTTCAAGTATTGGCTGTTCTGGTTGATACAAGTGCAGTAGTGAAACAGTGGTGATTGTTGTAGTCTTCCTGGTTATAGCAGCTTAAACTCAGTGTTGTACCCGAACGCGTTCAAAGAACGTTCGTTCATGAACTAACTCATATTTTGGGTGAACGTGAACGTCCCGTTCATTTTTGCTTGATGAACGTTAAATTGTGAACGCACTCATTCTGCTGTTTCTTGAACGGCACTGTGATTTTGTTCAGATTACGTTCGTGCCAGATTTCAAGAGCCCTCGGCGAAAAACCAAGCTAAAACAGTAAAAACACATGGTAAACGACCATTAAAATGTCGCGGATAACCACCCGATCTGGCAACCGCAAGTCCTGCCTGTCGCTCTACCAACTTCGTCATCAGCGGTCGTCAGTCTCGTCACAATTCACATGTGTGCAAGGAAGGAGGATGCGTTTACTGAGAAACTAATTCCCATACAGTCGGGAATTAGCTCGTAGCTCGTGGCAACGTAAAAAAAAAAAAAAAAAAAAAAAGAACTAAAAAAGAACGAAATAGTTCATTTTGGGGAAGCATGAACTTTAGTTCACAATTTTGAATTATGAACGATGAACTGAACTAGTTCATTTTAAAAGGTTTGAACTGAACTTTGAACTAGTTCATATAGAAAGTGAACTTTCCCAACACTGCAAATCAGTCACATTGTTTTATTTCTGATGTGTATTCTTTGATGGCAAATAAAATTAAAGGTTCTGTGCGTGATAGGAATAGTTTTGGAAACGCTGTAATTTGAATAAAATGAATGTGTCTTTGCTTTCATTTCTAGTTTAAAATAGCACTCGACTTTATGAGCGTAATATTTCAGTTATAGAACAAAGCTGAACATAAAGCTACAAAACAACGAGATGACAGTGAGAAAAACAGGACACATCAATTCTGCAACCACGGAACTACTAACTAGTCCACAACGTTTTGTTTAAAAGCACATAGTGAAATGTGCAAATGTATTGATCTGAAAGCCTTGAACAGACTGTAAGACTGTAAGACAAAATATTGTATCTCTTATTCATATATTTAACCAGAGGTATCAGCTCATTTGAGAACTGATCACAAGCCTATTTGATGTTTCAGTGCGTAAGTCCTTCATATGAGAAAAACATGAGTCATGCAGCCCCCGGGCCCAACATGTGAACACTCATTAGTCTTGCAGACCAATGAGATGCTTGCTAATAGCTAATATGCAAATTCGCAGTCTGACAACAACAGACTCTGGTTTGCTCCGCTTTGCATGCATGGAGTTTGCACGACCTTTAGATGTTAAAAGGATGACATGTTTGAAGCAATTTACTTTGCGCCCTCGGGCTGTTTAAAAAGAATCCTTATGGATGTGTGACGCAGCTATAGGCTCCTCAAAGGGAAATACATCCTCTTTCTACCTATTACCTTATGATTCTGAGACTCATCTGCGTTTCTAAAATGACGTCTTTAGTGTGTTATTCTTCATCATGTGACAATGTTCAATATCAATATCTGGTAAATCCAGAACAGGGTTGTTGATGCGGCATGTTTCTCAATGAAATACTGCAGAGCTTCTTCTATAAAAACGTCTAATCAAGAGGGTACAGCTCTGTGAGGCTGCACTTGAAATCATTAGTTCACATAATTATTTAGTTGTAAAAATACAGAATAGAAACAACCTGATGATGGCACTAAATGAAAAGTCAGGGGCTGAAAGGTATCACAGTTTTGTCATGACATTTCACTGAGAGCCGAAAATGTCAACCTGCAGGAGAGAAGAAGAAGTGAAGGGCTCATTAAAACCAGTAGGATGCATAGACTGTATAAAATATGGACGTAGTGTCTGTGACGTCACCCACAGGTTTCTGAAGAGCAAAAATGAAGCAAATCGTAGTGCGTAGCCATCTTGGTAGTCTACCTCCGGTTACTCCAAATATGGACAAAGAGGTGGAGTGAGGGCGGAGCTGAGGCGGGTCGAATGAACGCTATTGGCTGAAAAAAAGCCGTTGAAAAAAGCCGCTTTATTCGAAATAATCAAACTAGCTACGGCTCACCAGCTAGGTTAAATGCTAAATAGCGTTGCTAGCCGGCTAACCCCACGACGATCTCTTTCCCAAACTCAGTGACTAGAATTAGCCGGGGTCCCCCCCCCCCCCCCCCAGAGTTGTCGTGGAGTAGAAAAACAGCTTATGAGACTAGAACCATGTTTTGAACCAGGCTGTAAATATGTTTTTTTTCTGTCAAAAAAATGGACATTTTAACATGGGGCTCAGACGTAATTGACTCACTTCTGCAGCCTGCTCTAGCGGTTATTCGACGAACTGCAGCTTTTTTGCACTTCCGCATTGGCTTCATTTTTCAGTGCCGGAGGTTGCCGCTTGGTAGGATGTCATGGAACTCCAGTCCTAACAGTTGTCATCCCTAGAGCTTTTCCACTAGCTAAAAGGGTCGAGGACCACATTTGTGTCAATGTCATTTAATCCATTATTTATCATGAAAAGCAGAGTTTTTGCTTTATTTCCTATAATTATACAAATCTCTTTAAATTCATGGAAAAGCAGCATTAAAATACAAAAAAAAAAAAAAAATCTGTTAACACACTTAATCCACATGTGTCAGCGAACGCAGCCCCTGCATGATATGGGAGTTTAAGCACGGCATCCTCCGTCACAATCAAAAAGCAAAACACGCGAGGCGAGATTAGGCGTTATGGCGACTTTGATGCACACATACAGTTCATGCACATAAACCCTGTCAGCTTATACACGTTTCCATCTGTGGTGCTTTGACCTTTACTGTCCAAGAGCAAACAAAAGTAAAGAGCTGTACAGAGAGACACTTGTGATCACACTTTGCTCTCTGTGTTGCTGTTAAAGCCCCTGTAAAAACACATATAAAACCATGCAGTTGTCCTGTAGCTGTTTGCATGACGTTCTGGCTCCTAACACACTACAGCGTTTAGGTGTGAGGTAATTTGTTGCCACCTGTTCTCAGGAATTTGAACTAACCACACCAAACATGTTTGGCATGAACACACCCTTCAGATGCAGCGGTAATCTAGAAAATGCAAAACCTGACTAGCTCAGATGTTTTTCTGAAGAAGCTTGATTACACAATTAGTGGTTTAAGATCTGGAACTAATGATTGTCCTATAAAGCATTTACTCCAGTGTTAACCCTTTATTGGGCAAGTGACTATTTTTGGTCATTTCTGTTCAATCATGACATTGAAAAAATTTGAAAAATGTTACAACAGAAATAAAGTTTTGTTACGTCCTCCAATAACATTTTAAGGTTGAATTTTGAATATCAAAGTATTTCAATGAGTGCTCTATAAAGGGTTAATTCTGAATACAGCTGTGTTTTCCACTGTGTATATACTATACTATTAACACAGTGCATTTCTGTATAGCTTCCTGGCGTGACATGTCTTTTTGGCAGTGATGCTAACAGGTCCTCTGTAGTGGTGGAGGATGCTGTTTCAGAGCGGAGTCAGTGAGACACTGATGCTAATGAGGCATTAGCTTAAGCCTATAATGCGGAGCATGGCAGTTTAACATTGAGGGCGGCCCTCAGCACACAACCAATCTGACTCACTGGATTTGGGATGATACCCCTGCTGACCTAAAAGCTACAAAACACACATTCAAACTCAGACACACACTGTCACATTGTCTACCCAATGCATCATTTGGATTGTTTTTGACATCGTCATGCATCAATATGCATTATTATATGTTATTATCAGCTGTTGTTGTGACACTATCACTGCTTTTATCCTTGATTTTACTGCTCATGTAAACAATCAAAGTGAGACATAATAAATATCTGTAAAATATTGGCAGCCTCCAGCTTCGATGCAAACATTTTGCAGCAATTATTCAACAAAATAACATGTAAATTTTGACTTTAAAAACTGACACGGGGACACACATGCTTACCTTCATCTTGATATTGATATAAATGCAGATCCCTACACAAGAACTCAAGACAATCAGTACCTGTTTGTCCGTGCGTGTCAATCAGTCTTTTCCATCCCAGAACAAACACATGAAGAATTCATGACTTTAAAAAGCTTTATTTCCATTGGGGTTTGTATGATTTTACATGAAACATTACTTCATAGCCCAGACTATATGAATGTGCTTTAAAGAGCATGACAGAACAACTGAAATGCATTTCATTTGCCTGAGAGTCTCAGAGCATGCCATACAGTACCCTCCAGTTTTGGCCTGGGTCCAAGTCTTGTTTTCCCCCCTCTATACATTCCTCTAATCTCATCTCTGTAAACGTATTAGTGAGGCTCCTGTATCTGTACAGGAGCTGTGAAAGCAGCACCACGGCTGCCCCTGAGCCTATTCTCAGCCTTTAGGTTAAACAGCTACAAAAAGTGATTTGCGTCAGTGTCCATTACAGCCTTAACACTCTGAGTAATGTTTAAATGTGGATGTCTGCATGAGGACCTTCTGTGTATTTACATTATTGTAATCAGCTTGCTGTCTTGTAATGTTCCCTGTGTGTCTGTTTTGATGTTTCTTTGAACAGCAGCAGCAGCTCTGACTCAGAGCCAAGATTGGCCTCGGGGTACAATAAAGTTTATCTTATCTTATGTTTCCATTAGCGTGTGTTACCTATGAATGAATGAAGAAATGTTTCATGCTCACTCCTGCTGGACTGCAGGCTTTGAGTGCATCTTTCAAATTCCTTTTTACAGCCAGACTTTTATGAACCTTGCTCTACTCTCTGCATTGCCAAAAGAGGAAAACTACCTAAATCCATCTGCTTCAAGTCATGAACTTCTGGCACTTAACCTCTTACTAACTGCTAAAAGACTGACTTTACAGACGGCTAATACTACTATTTAGTATTTATATTCATATATTAGATTTTCAATTTTTCAGTCACGGGTAATATTAAAAATCAATGATACCAGAATGTTATCATTATTCTCATTTAACTCTCACCATGAAAATGAATGAATGTATTTCCTAAAATGATTTAACTATTAATATCTATAAGAGGCAGTCTGACCACTGGTGGAAGAAGTATATAGAAGTATTCAGAACTATTCCTAATGTAAAAATACAACAACTGTAAAAACTATTCCAGTATGATTAAAAGTCATTCAATCAAAGTCTTACTTATGTAAAAGTGAAAGTTATCAGCTCAGTGTAGTTATCAAAAGTAAAAGTACTCATGCAGAATGGCCCCAGTCAAAATGTTTATTATAATAGTATTTTTAATTGCATTCAGCAGAATTTTCATGTTGTAGTCAGTCGATGTGATAATAATTTTAATTAGTTTATATACCCTTATAATTTTATTAGCAGATCTTGTGTTTTGTACAAAATGCTAATAACTAGATGTCACATGAATGTAGTAGGATAAAAAGTACAATAGTCTCTCTTGAATGTAGTCAATTACAAGTATGAAGTGGCACAAAAAAACTGAAATTGTAATTGGGTAAATGTACTCAGTTACTTTCCACCATTTAGTCCAACAATGTAATAAAACGTTGAATACTTGAAAACATTCTATTTGTTTGAATTTAGGTGGGCCTGACATTACAAGAGGAGCGGATGCTTAAAGGGTTAATGTACCGCAGAAGTACACAAATACAATATTCTTTGAACCAGACTCAATTATGACAAAAACATTTATCATATTCTTGAATGTATGAACTGTTCCTCTGCACAGATTTTTCCTTCACTATATTAGATGCTAATGCTAAGATTAGCTGTCTTTGAGTATAAGTGCTTAATAAGGGCTTTTTGGCTTGTTTGCGGCATGTTTCAGTCTTCCCAAACATTCTTCCAGCATTCCTCGACTTCTGAGGGAGACTGTCACTGTACTACACTGCCAATTAACTTACTGAGCAAATGGATGCTTACAGTTCTTGTTGATTACTGAGCTTTCTTAACCCATACAGATTTTAATCACAGCTTGAGTTTTGTATGCATGTGGGTCAGCGAGGCTCGGATCTGCTGCGGTGTCTGGCTCCGTAGCGCCGGTGCCTCCCTGTTTTTGACCTTAGTCCCAGCCCTTGTTTACCTGCTGAGCGGAATGTGGAGTTATGTAAGGCTTAATCTATCAGAAAGTACATGTCCCTCTGTTACCTGGGCCACAGGGCAACACACACACACACGGATGTCCACACCGGCTCACACACAACTCAATGATACAGCCTTGCCTGTGTCGCACACAGTATGACCAAACTGTGCTCGTATAAAGAAACATAACCCTGTGTACACACCGCTAAGCTTTACGACACACACTGCACGCACGAGTGTTAAGGTCCTGCAATAACTGCGTTTTTTACAGCCACACAACAACGATAAAGGCCCACTCAGCTTACATATGCAGAACACACACACACACACCTCGAGCATTGTTAACCAGAGACCATTATAGAAGCTCCATCTATGGAAAATTTCCCCTCATGTTTGATGAAAACATGTTTCCATTATATGTGTGTGAGCTATTGACGTGCAGACGAGGTCAATATTTGTCCAATGGTTTCTCTTCATAAAGACCACCTAGGTTAAATGTGTGTGTGTGCTTCCCCCATGCATCTCCTCTGCTGCCTCATACTGGTACGGGACTGGGTCAGACCGCTCAGAGTCTGCTCACTACGTCGGGTATCAATGGGCCACGTCTTGTCAGGTTTCCACATAAGCGTATCAGTGTATTGAAAACACACAGAAAGCACACGTGTGACAAATACATGTACACAAAAAAAAGACGTGTTGCAACCATTCTCCTTTTATGCAGAGTTCCATTCAACATACGGGACAGGATGTTACATAACCTCATATTTGAGGAAGATAATTACCTGAAATTCATTCTTATGTTGGTGTCACGTGGAGCCAGTTGAAAGATTACATGAGACCAGAGCTAAAGCTGTTTTTATTGTCAGGTTTACTGTCAACAGCAACACTATAGAGGTTCTGTTAATTAATCAAGCAACAACCTGAGTCACTTAGTTGCTGTAAACCTCTCTGAGTTTTCCAGCATGTGCACACAGGAGTGTTATTCCACAGCTTCCCATATGCCCCATATGAACTTTATACCAGCACTTGTCTGCAGGAGTTTGAACCTGGGCCCAATCCTATTAGTAGGACTGGGTTAGTGCCTATAGGAATCTTAGTCAGCAACGCAACACCCACCAAACCGAGGTCACGCAGGGGGCATGTTTGCGTGCGCAGCAGCCAAGTAAATCATCCGTCAAACATGCCAGCCACGAGGCTAAAGCTTACAGAACAGGACAGAGTCGGAGACACACATTCAGAGGAGCTTAATGCAGAGCGGTGGCACGCAAAGATGCTGCGCCCAAAACCTTACGACCAAATCCAGCGCTCGGTCCTCGGCGAGAGACCTGCGTGTGCTCTGTGCTGCAAACACACGAGTGAATTCAAAACCAAAGAGCCAAACACCAATGAAATCAAAAGCAGGTGAAGAAAACTAGACGACCAGCTGAAAGGGACGACTCCATTGGCTCAGGTGACCCAAAGGTGCCCGACGAAGAAAATAAACGGGAGATTATCTTTCTATTAATGCCAAGTGTGCTGTAAACAGAGAGTGACCTTTCATTTACTGCCTCATGCTTACAAAACTAAATAAGACACACCTGCATGTGTTATGAGTCGAGCTGCGAGATGGCTGTTATGCAGTCAACTCCCTGTTTTTTCCAACAAAACACGGACTTGATACTTTGTCCTACTGAGGAGAAAGCCAGAGCCGGGAGGTGAACAGGGTTTCAGACGGCTTATTGTTATCAAAATAGCAAACTGGAAGTCCAATGAGCAACCTACTTTCTGATACATAGAAATTCATTATGTTCGTATTTGACATGAGAATAACACAGAAAACAGCTCCAAAAACATCACAAAGTTTTGCCTTTTTGGGTTGATATTGCAATGTTTGTTGTAAAACAGGAACCTGAATGCATCACTCATCAAAAGCATGTATGTGATTGTGGGAAGGGTTATCAATAAAAAACATAGTCTCCTCAAAATTCAGCAATTTTAATGATGTTATTATTTATGATGCAGAAATAAAGAAGAAGCATTATTCTTGTCCTGGAGCTAGTTGGTCACTTTGTTCTAATATAACCCTGTTAGAGCTTTCATACATTTTCATATATTCAAATCTGGCAACCCAAAAATTTTAGTTATCAATGGCTTATAACTGACATATATGTAAATGTTTGTTCACAAATGACCAGACTGCTCCACTTGCTTAGTGGATTATAGAGAGTGGCAAGTGTGTCAGATTTGGCCAAAGGGCCTCAGGAAAAGAAAACATGCCAATAATGCTGAGAAATAAACAACATAAACGGGAGCGTGTGTGTGATTTATTAATAGTCCCTGTAGGCACGTTAAATGCTGTGTTAAAGAAATCAATCCCGCCCTGTCGTTAAATTTTAAAAGGAGCGTAAATGATGTGAATCGATGGCTTTGCGGTGAACGAAGCAGCGGGGTTGTATGTTTGGATCACTGTGAAAGAATACAGACAATAAATAGGTTATTAAAGCTGAACGGCCTGGCTGGGATATGACTACACTGAAGAAGACAGTTCAAAGCCTGTGTCCCATTTTACAGTATTTAGCCAACTTCACAGCTTGGCACCATTCCCTGGTTTGAATCAAAGTTTGACCCCCGCGTCAAACAAGATGTCACACTGCCTCAGAACATTGCCCCGCCATTAATTTGAATGTTATGTAAAGAGTTGTTTTCGAGCAGTATCTTAAAGCAGGGCCGGTGATAGCACAACGTTACATAAGATGCATCGGAGGGTGCTGCCTCGTCGCGTTCGCTGACACGTTTGGCTTCTGATGTGACGTGTTAACCACGACCCATCGGGACGGGAGCAGGCGTCGCTCAGAAAAAGTCAGTCAGTTCAAAGGGTTCAAAGAAAACTCTCGGATAATGAGACTGCAACAGGTAGCAATTACAGCAGTCACGATGTTCAGAGTACAGTGTGACTGATAATATGACCTGGAAATAGAGCCTGGTGATATGAATACCTGCAAATTCATCTTTCAGGTTCCGAGTCTTTATATGAAAACACAGGGGGCGCTTCAGTTGAACTAATGCAATGTAATTACATTTAAAAGTCCATGTGACTTATTCTAAAAAAAAAAAAATCATAATATGAATGTGACTGTGTGTGTTGTTGCACAGAATTTTACACATGGAAGATGATTTTTATATTATTTTAAATCATTTCTGTGATATGTTCAATTATGAATGCAAAGGTGCTTGTTTTGCTTCTATAGGTTAATTGATATGGTCAAAAATGCTCATCCTAAATAGTAATTTGAAAGAGTATGCAAATGGAATATTAGTAATGTCATGTGTCAAATTCCCCACTTCAACTGTACCTGCATGTTTGTGAGATACTATAAGGTTCAACTTGAGAAATGAGCATTCAGTTCATAGCATTGCTGTGTGTAAAGCTTTGTTTGTGTCTCTGTGGTTCTTGCATCAAGCGTGTAGGCTGTGATTGAGACTCGACACCCATTGGGCTTCTCAGTCAATCCAAGACAACTGGGGCCCCTGGGGCAGATGCCTACTTGGCCTGACTGGTAATCCAATTTAATTAATAACTATTACATCTTCTATGAACCAATAATAAGGAGGTAAATATTATGAATCCGGCCATTAATCTTTCCATTTATTACAGTGTCATGGAAAATAAATGTGTTGAATAGAGATATGGCCCTGCCCTCAGTGTTTCCAGTAAGGAGGTATCACGGTATAACACAGTTATCTAAAAAAAAATCCATTAAGAAAAATCATGCATTCTATACTGGCCCCATAATACTCTTACTCTTTCAAATTTTGTATATATTTGTATATTTTCATTTCTATTTTATTCTTTGATTTCAGCAGGGATCATTAGGTTTTATTTGATCTGCACGGAAAACAGGATGAGGTACATTTCACAGGATCATCCATGACATCTGCTTTAGTCAGTCACACACACATTTGGACAACAATATAAAACAATAGCGCTCATGTTTAGACAGGTAAGTCTGGTTTGTACATGACAGTGAGCTGACTGCCTTAACAATGACTAATTCAAGTTTCAGTTATCAAATATACAGTAAGAGCTAAGTGACCACCACCTTTGCTTGATTTTAGAGCTACAACTAATGATTATTTTCAATTATCGGTTATGATTATATTTATTTTATTGATGAGAGACCCCTAGAGGCAGAAATTACATACTGTGCGTTTCCATGTCTGATTGATTAACAACATTTTTGGCTCATTTTCTGTTGTTCAGCTAATCGATTAATCAGCTTAATTGTTTTAAACCTTAGTTGACTTAGGTAATATTTAACAGTGTTCCACAATCAGGTGTCAGGACTGCAGCAATTCTTTTATGATGTTATCACATTTATGATTAAAGATAAAAATGACACTTATCAGGGAAATAAA
Organism: Centropyge bicolor; assembly: GCA_037975185.1. NCBI lineage: Eukaryota > Metazoa > Chordata > Actinopteri > Pomacanthidae > Centropyge > Centropyge bicolor. The sequence goes on from JBBMOC010000073.1 coordinate 888,320, forward strand.
AAATATATAGGGCCTTATATAGAGTTGAGTATCATCCACATACAAATAATAACAAATACACACGACTGTGACTACTGAGGCCCAGGAGGAGTATATAGAAAGAAAATATAATAGGCCCAAGAACAGAGCCCTGAGGAACCCCACGCCCCATAGTTTAAAAAGAAATATATTTAACACCAGAGACTACAAATTCCAACTATGACGAGTGAGAGGAGAACCAATCAAATGCAGATCCTGATGTGTCCGCCCAGGGCTTACAACGATTTAATTATTATGGCGTGATCAGTGGTGTCAAAAGCAGCACTTAAATTTAACACCAGCAAAATGGGCAGCTGCCAATCTCAAAGGCTTAGGTGTCAGTGGAAAGAAGCGTGGGTGAGAGCATATGACATTAAGCCAACACCTCCCTTCACACACAAATCCACCATTCTGATAATGGACCCATCAACAGTCTTTATAGTTTTCCATGGCTTAATTAATCCCAGTGACATCTGAGCCTTTATATATGTAATACATATAATATAATGTAAACATGATAAATAAGTTCATTTATAAAATTTTTCTTTTTTCTTCTCTAACTTGAGCTATACATCAGTAAACTCATTGGTTCACCCTACCTATAACCTACACTTTTACTTTTTTATTACATGCTCATAATCTAACCCTGACCTTCTTTGTGAGTACATCTGTGTCATGGTTTGCTCCTGTTGTGTTTTGTTGTTTTATTTTCAGTGTTATTCTCCAGTGTTTTTGGTTTTGTCTTTTGTTCAGGCTTCACTTCAGTGGCTGGAGGTGTGGCCTGCTGGTGCTGGGTCCCCTCTCCCTTCTCCCAGCTGTCCCTCATTCCCTCCTAACGACCGGCAGCTTTAAAAGCTCCATGGTTCTTCCTGGAGGCTGCCGGATCGTCCCCTCACTCTCGTCCTACATTCCCTGTGCTTCCAGTGTTCCCAGTGTCTCCAGCGTCTCCTCTCGTCACCTGTGCTCGGCCTTTACCCTCGTGTCTCCTCCATCCAGCCTCGGCGTTCACCACCCAGCCTCCAGCCACTGAAGCAGCTTGTCACCAGAGTCCTTTGTTTGTTGCCTTTTTCTGTTTTTTGATGTAAGTCCTGGAGTTTTTGTGTTTATTAAATCCTTTTTCCTCAGTTCCCCTCGTCTTGTGTGTTGCTCTTGGGTCCAGCCAAAACCAAAACCGTGACAATCTGTTTCACTTTATTGCTGCAGGGACCAGTAACTCATGCTGTAGCCCAAACCAAGGCTGAGTCGGGGTCACTGATGGGCTGCCGTGGCGACCCTCCCACCTCGCTGCTATTATGCCACATGATGCAACCCAACAAGACCTCTGCACAGGTCAGCTGGCTGTCCAGTCAGTCTGATGAAAACAGAGAACGGCCAGGGATTTTATCGGAAATTCAATTTCATAACAACAGAGAGGGAGAGCTGTTATGACACAGTGTGTTATGACAGGGAGTGAAGGGGGGAGACAGACAGCTATTAAACAGGTATAAAAACGAGGGCAGATCGCTGTGTGGGATGGCAGTGATGTGTGAAGCTGATCTAATTTTAGTCGAAGGTCACCGGGTACTGTCTGGCTCGCCATGCCAGCTGAAAAAAAGCCCAGCACAATATTTTGCGCTCTGCAATTTAGGTGAACAGGATCTCCCTGTCCTCATCTCTCCTGGCATTTGTGTAAGATTATGTGGTGAGGAGTTCAATTGTGCCTTGAGGCGGCCGTGCATCAAAAGCGGCTTTGGCAAGTGTGCATGTTTTTTTTCCCCACTCTGTTTATAAAACAACTGCTGAGAACACACATTAGGCACCGCATGATTGGGTACATACTGTACTGAAAACACACTCTCATACGCACGCTGTATTTGTCGATGATGTATGTCAGCTTCAGCCTCCTGGCCACCGACGACAGCTGGTGCACTACACTGCCTGACGTCAAACATGCATGCCACACTTCATTTTACAGTATTCTTCACAGAATTTAGCAATTAAGATACTGAACCCTCTGATTGCCACAAGGGAAAATCAGGCATTGCAGCAACACAAAATTAGAGAAATAAGAGCAGATGAATAGAGAAAACGTAAAAACCCAATATATGAGAAGCAAAATTAGAAGAAAAAAAGAGTAAAATGACAAGGCAAGCAATACTGTATAACTATAGTACCCATGAACAGGGTGCACCATATACTGATAAGTAGTAGTAGTAGTAGTACTAGTAGTAGTAGTAGTAGCAGTGTAGTTTAATAGGAGATCATTATATTACATCTATTACTTCATATTAGATATTATATCATGTAATTAGGATTTCTATATATGCATGAGTGACAGTAATATAATGCAAACTACTACAACAGCACACACTATGTTATAATATAATAATTGAGCTACAATCCATAACTCAACCACTTTAAAGGGGCTTTTCAGCTATTTAGGATTGCACTATCACTAAGTTATCAACTAAGCAGCTAAATCCTGACTTTCAGTCCCTGGTACGCGTAAAGCTCCAAAAACAGTGGATCTGCACTGCACCCTCCCTTCCTGGTGGAGAGTTTTTCAAACTTCAATTCCCAAGTTTATGTTTTTGAAGTTTCAACCCCCGATGACATCATTAGAGTCCTTTCCTCTGACTTTAAAAAAAGCTTCCTCCAGAGCCACAGAAGACCGACACCATGCAGCTGTTTTTACAGAAAAGCACTTGGCATTACCAGTACACTGATCTTCATGTGTCAAATGAGCGGAGAGCCCCTTTAAAGTCCTCCCAGTCCTCTCATCTATTTCTAGTTATTGCCATCTCATGATGTGCCATCTAATAAGGAAAGTCTATTTTGGCCTTTATCAAAAATTGTACAGTCAGTGCAAATAATCAATGGGAAACTTTTCGGCCAAACAATGTGTCATCAACCAGCAGGGGACAGGAAGTGTTTACGACTGTCTCTGCAGCCACACATCACCAGCGACTCAGAGCGAGGAGGCTGACGCACCGCTTAATCATCGGCCATGTCGAGGGGGGATTTTAGCTCTATTACTCTGCCCAATTCTCTCTCCTTCTCTCTGTGCCTCCATGCCAAAATCTCACTCAGTCCTACACCAACACACTCTGAACCAACCCCCCTTCCTCCCCCTCCTCCTGCTCCTCCTTCTCTTCCTCCTCCCCCCTCCCTCTCAGTGCGAGCTGATGCATGCCACGGAAGCAGTGACGTCAGTTGTTTACTGTCTTGTGGGCCGTGGCTCGTTGTAGTGCAGCAGCACATCCAGCAGGGCTTATGTAACTCCACTGTGTGCTGCATGACAGCATGACAGGCCATGTACTGCCTGCCTGGGGTAGGGTGGGTGGGGGGGGTGAAGGGGGTGTCTTATGCTGCAGCCTGCACGGCATCACCCACCTCTGCATAAGCACAGGTGCATGCACACTGTAGGCAGACATACAGTGTAAACAGCCAGCCAGCTTTCCTCTCCACTGCATTGTGTGTGAAGTGAAAACACAGCAGGTTCACTGCTGGAGCACATAGTAGCTCCAAGTGGATCCCCGCCCCCCCCTCCTCTCCGCTCCACACATATCCCACAATCCTCCACTGCAGCAGCAGCAGCAGCAGCAGCAACAGACAGGTAAACAACTCTGGCTGGCATGTGAGTCAGGGCTCAGAGTCCAGCCGGTCCTGCACAGACACAGGACGCCCCCTGTTGACAGCAGGAAGCTATAGGTTGCTGATGAAGTGAGAAGTGTTTATTAGTTTTCAGATCAAAGTCCTTCTACAAGAATGGAGGTCTGTTCTTACAAATGCATCACTGTGGCTAACTGATCTCTGAGTTTTATCTATGTTGATCACGATCTATGTTTAAATTAGTAAAAAAATACTATGAGGGAAATACCAAACACACTCTCGATCACGTGATGAACTGTGATTTCACTTCTTTAAATATTTATTTTAGTTTTCATAACAGGGTCAGTTTCGCTTTACATAAACACAAGCACAAACAACATTCCATGAAACTGTCATGAATTCTTTATTATACTTTATTATTCTTTATTATTGTCACCCATGAAGGACAATGCTTTTGTAACAACAGTGATTCAATGGACTTTTCTAACAACTTCTAATCGAATCAAGTATTTTTCAAAGTCCTTCTACAAGAATGGAGGTCTTCTCTGCTTACAAATGGCAACACTTTAAGTCTCCCTATGTTGCAGTTCTAAGTGGTATGCAAACATGAAATACATGGTTTATACACACTATAATGCAGTTGTATGCAGGTATGAAGACATTTTAAGATGTTTATTAATGTACAGTATTTGTCACCAAGTATAGCTCCTCCTATCATAACAACCGTGTTTTACTATATTGTCATGCATTACGCATTTATACAGCAGTCTTCACTCAAGTGTCCACAGGAGGAGTTACAGTTGTTCAAAAATACACAAACAATATGTGTTTCTTCATATTTTCCTGTTTCTTAAAGTGTTTTGATTTGAAAAACATTCCACACACAAGCTGTTCTTTTTGGCATCTTTTATGTGTGCTATGTCCACTATAGCTCTCAAATGAATAATGAGTGAGATGCTTTATTGATCCCTGTAGAGAAATCTCCTCACACACACACACACACACACACACACACACACACACACACCCACACACACACTTGAGTCAAAGGTCAGAGTCGATGACCTCTGGCCTGGATGAGATTCACAGTCTTGCTCAAAGACACTGAAGCTGCCCTAAAAAAACTGATTAAACTGCAAAAATCACTCAACCAGTCAAATAAATGTGACGGCTGATGGATCGTCCTCACTTGCGTGTCAACATTTGCAGAATCTATGTCAGCACAAGCCTCAGGTACTTTCGATTGGGAACAAGACATCACTGGAACTATTTGGCATCACTTCACAAGTAACGGCATGTACTTGGAATCACACCAGCTACCACCTAATGATGTGAGTGCCAAAACAAGTTTGTAATTGAAACAAAGCACAAGGTTAAAAGGCGTGAAGCTTTTATAAGAACGTGAGCAGGAAACAAATTGGTTTATGCAACCGTAAATGACCGAATCCATTACATGTCTGCACAGAACAAAAACAAACAACTTGTTCAGGTCAGGTATGTCAGTATTTATAATATATGCATATGACTGGCTTGTTTTGTTCACATAGCTGTTTTGTCCCAGCTGGTGTGAGTTTTAATGCCAGAAACCAATTTGCAAATGTTATTATGGGCATCAAGGTGTCTCCTGCAGCTTTTATCTTTTGCCAGAAAAATGTCCAAGCCTGGTTTTACTGGAATGCAATGGTGATTAACTTTTGTCCTAACTGTTCTCTTCTGTCCCATGACACAACCTCCTTTCTTCTCAAATTCTGCTGAGACACCTTGTCATGCCCAAATGATGCTTGTTATTTTCTCACTTTGCACCTGGAGGAAACACATATGAGGTTAGGAAGACCATGCAACTCCACTCAAGAGGACTAAAACCCAAAACCAGGACTGTTTAAGATAATATAGTTGAGTTAATCAAACAGTACTGGTTTATGTTAAAACTTTGAATATTTTCAAATATGCCTAAATGATCCCAGGCCTATCTACCGCATCCTCATGATCATCATGATAATTGTCCAGACAATATTACTGCATTAAGGAATGAGCAGGGAGATTGTTTGTTAACATAAAACTCTGATCCAAATATATCTTACATAATCATTGTAATGAAGAGAAACGCCTTCATGTGGTCAACAAGTATGCATTCCTATCATTTACTACCAGCTCAGTAGTGACACACTGGCTCCAGGCCCAGAATGGTAAACAAGCTCACTGACTGTACCTCCTCAGTACTGCAGCGTCCCAGTGTCGCCCCCTGTTGGTCAAAGGAAGAGTAACAATATTATGTCTATAAGGAATGTACACATTTTTTTAAATTGTGTTTTAATAAAATGAAATTAAACAAATTAAATTAAATTAAATTCAACAAAATGATCACATTTTTGCTACATTAAGTTAAACACATTAGAAATGAAGCACAACGAAAATAACAAGAAAATAATAAACAAATCACAGTCCTAATAAGAAATATCAGATAAAATATACAAAAAGTGACAGTTTGAAATGTGAAATAAGCTTCACAAAAAATGTTAGTTAATGAATATTAAAATTCCAAAACACTGAATGGGGACAAAGGTTCCGCTTTTGTTTCCAGGGGGATGTTTTTAGTGGCGGTCCCCCGCTCGGAGTATACGGAAGTGTTCAAGATGTTTCGACGGAGTTAAAAGATTCAGGTAACGCTCAAATCTGATATATTTCATTATTTAATATTTGATATGATGTATTTTCTAACATGTTTCGTTACTGTTTCTCAAGTGGAACTGAAAGAAAAACACTTCCTGCTTTGTAGATCTGTTTTCAAAATGAAAGCGAACATAAAACGCTTTTTCAACTCACTCAACTCACCTTTTGTTGGGGATGAACAAGATAACACATTCAGGAGCTGTTAAACACACAAACTTACTCGTAAATATTGCTTTGTTTTGTCGACTAATGTCCGTGACTTATGGACAGACATGTTTGAACAACACAGACGCCACATGACAACAGATACTTTTATTTTGAAAACGAGTTGTTAGTTTTGTGTTTGGCAGCAGGAAAAATTAATCTTAATAGCTTCGACTATGTCTAATAATCAGTGAAAATGTTTTACTTCATAATTAATGCTTAACGTGGTATAAATCCAGTTCTTCTTCCTGTTTGTTTAAGCCAGTCTGCTGCCTTTCACATTAAAAACAGCTCTTGTTTTCAGACATGTCAGAACATGTCAGCAACAGTCATCTGCAGCTAAGAAGTGAAATATCAAGTTTAATTGGGTCATTGGATCTTGGACACTGATTTTTTTTTTTATTTGACATGAATTACAGATTTCACCATGGATGGAGCTTCTGGAAGTGATGCTGCAGCTCAGCCGTCTGTTGCTGCTCAGGTTCCTTTCCTTCACCTGTGTACCACTTTAGAGAAAATCCAGAAGTCTAAACTCCGTCCAGATAAAGCAAAGATCCTTGCAGATTTCATTGGGTCATGGAGGAAGTTTCATTCTGCCCTCCACAAAGACAACCCCAAAACAACAGACTCTTTCTATCCAGCTATGCGCCTCATAGTTCCCCCGTTTGAACGGGAGCGTATGGCATATGGAATCAAAGAGAGCATGCTGGCTAAACTCTACATCGACGTATTAGGCCTCCCAAAGAATGGCCCAGAAGCCAATAAACTGTTGAACTACCGTGCTCCGACTACATCCCAAGGAGAAGCTGGAGACTTTGCCGGCATGGCATACTTTGTGCTGAAGAAACGCTGCACCAGTCAGGGAAACCTCAGCATCAAAGAAGTCAATGACTTTCTGGACTCTGTGGCCATCAACAATGCTAACAAGAAGAAGGATCTTGTTAAAAAGAGTCTGCTGCACCTCATCACCCAGAGTTCAGCTCTTGAACAAAAATGGCTCATCAGAATGATTCTGAAGGACATGAAGCTCGGGATCAGCAAAGAAACTGTTCTGCAAGTCTTCCACCCAGATGCTGCTGACCTCTACAATGTCAACACAGACTTAAACAAGGTGTGCCAGCAGCTCCACAACCCGTCTGTGTCTTTAAGCGAAGTCTCTATTGGACTCTTCTCTGCTTTCAAGCCTATGTTGGCAGCTGTGGCGAACATCCGCAATGTGGAGAAACAAATGGGAAACAGCCCTTTTTACATTCAGACCAAGTTGGATGGGGAGCGTATACAAATGCACAAAGACGGGGACGTCTACAAATACTTTAGCCGAAATGCCTTTGAATACACCCAGCAGTTTGGAGGATCCCCGCTGGAGGGCTCACTGACACCTTACATACACAATGTTTTTAAAAGCAATGTTGTTAACTGTATTCTTGATGGTGAGATGATGGCGTACAACCCAACCACGGAGACCTTCATGCAGAAAGGGAGCAAATTCGACATCAAGAAACTCATGGACGACTCTGAGCTACAGACGTGCTTTTGCGTGTTTGACGTGTTACTAGTCAATGGCCAGAAGCTTGGCAAGGAAACTCTGCAGAAGCGCTACGAGACCCTTGAGACCGTTTTTACCCCAGTCAAAGGAAGGATGCACATGGTGCCAAAGACCGATGCCAGAACCATGCAGGAGGTGGTGAACGCCCTCAATGATGCCATTGACAATAGAGAGGAAGGGATCATGGTGAAGGATCCTTTATCCATCTACAAACCTGACAAGCGGGGGGAGGGATGGCTGAAAATAAAGCCAGAATATATGGATGGCTTGATGGATGAGCTTGACTTGCTGATTGTTGGTGGCTATTGGGGCAAAGGGAGACGTGGTGGCATGATGTCTCATTTCTTATGTGCAGTTGCTGAAGCTCCAAAGCCTGGCGAGAAACCCTCAGTTTTCCACACTCTCTGCCGCATCGGCTCTGGCTACACCATGAAGGAGTTGTATGATCTTGGGTTAAAGCTAGCAAAGCACTGGAAGGTCTATCGGAAAAATGACCCACCAGCATCCATTCTGTGTGGAACAGAGAAACCGGAAGTTTACATCGAACCCTGCAACTCAGTTATCATCCAGGTCAAGGCAGCTGAAATAGTCGGAAGCGACATGTATAAAACCAGCTGCACCCTGCGCTTCCCCAGGATCGAGAAAATCCGTGAGGACAAGGAGTGGCATGAGTGCATGACTCTGGCAGAGCTGGATGAGTTCCGCAGCAAGGCCTCTGGGAAACTCGCCTCACGGCATCTTCGCATCGATGACAACGAACCGCAAAAGAAGAAGCGCAAGCTGCCAGCCAAACCCAAGAAGGTGGTCGGGATCATCGACCACTTCAAGCCCCAGGACCTGTCTGGGGTTACCAAGGAGACAGATATGTTTGAGGATGTGGAGTTCTGTATCCTGAATGGCACAGAGGACCACCCCAAGGCTGCGCTGGAAAAGGTCGTGGCCAGGTAACATGACGTCCATGAAAACAGCTGTTTTGTGTTGTTGTTAAAACAGTAATTGTCATTTAACTAGAAAATTGTTTCACATAGTCTTTTACCACTTTATGGCACAAGCGGCAATTACATTATAATGGTTAAAGCAAAAAAAATAGTACCACAATAATATCACAATTAGAGAATAGTTGTGATATCAACAATCTTACACAGTAATATTAAACAGCAATATCTATCTATAGCTCGTTAACATTAGTATATTGAATTGAGCAATGGAACGTTTTATTACTTACAAATTAGGCTTCTTATTTATAAGGGTAAGAATTTGTTTTAAATTTCTTCTCTAAAATGTCACTTGGTCCAGTATCCTGTCACAAATGACTGATTACTGATGTCATCTTCTCGTCAGGTGTGGAGGTATCGTGGTTCAAAACCCAGGACGGGACACCTACTGCGTGATAGCCGGCGTGGAGAACATGCGTGTGAAGAACCTGATTTCGTCCGACCAGCATGACATAGTGTGGGCCGCCTGGCTGCTGGAGTGTCTGGACCAGAAGGAAGTGGTCCCGTGGCAACCACGTCACATGATTCACATGTCGCCCTCCACCAGGGAGCACTTCGCCAAGGAGTACGACAGCTATGGCGACAGCTACTTTGTGGAGACAGACGAGCAGCAGCTGCGGGAGGTGTTCGGCCGGATCGGCTGTGCAGAGTCTGCGGCTGTGAACGTCTGCCAGGTGGAGCAGCGTTACGGCTGGGAGGACCTTCCCACCAGCATGTTCAGACCCTTCAAGATTTACATGGACATCTACAGCGACATAGGAGACCCTGAAACTGCCCTGCCTGCCACCTGCTTGGACATCAGGGCGCTGGAGTTTCGCTACCACGGAGGGACAGTGGTGGAGAAGTTAGAGGAGGGAGTCACTCATGTCATTATCTCAGAGGAAACAAGACTTCTAGGTTTAAGGACTCTAAGGCGGTGCTTTAGGAAGAAGTTTAAGATTGTGAGAGATTCATGGGTGATTGATTCAATCAAAGCAGGGTATGTGATGAATGACACCGACTACTTAGTTTGAAGAGTCTTCTGGTGAGAAGCTCAGGGGTTAAGTTGACACTGGAGAAACCATCCGCTTAAAGCATTTTAATTAATTCCTAATAGTAATAAACTATTTAATAAAAGCCAAACGGGTAAAATTCCAGACAGTCAAAACCATCATTAAGGCTAAGATAAGTGATGTGATTTTAAAACTGCGCTGTACTTTACAGGGATATTTCATGCAAACTTTATGAGTTTTATTTTTTGGTGTTCTTAATAGACGATTAAGGCTGCTTGCTATTTTATTATTAGTTTTAAACTGATAGACCACTGTTAATGTCAGGAAGGCCATGATTGGTTTTTCAATTTTGAAACTTAGAATTGCGTTATGAAATATTCAAATACAGAAGCTGATTCATCTTTTTCCAGAAACAGCCCCCTTAAACTTTTAGCCGGGCTGTTACGTTTTATTAAAAGAAAAAGATGAAAAACGGAGTTTTTATTCTAAAAACTATGTCCAATTTCCAGGAATATGAGGTGATACATTTTGTGATTTGTGATGTGTAAAATTGGAGTCATGCGAAAGAGAGGATTATTGTGCTGAGTCTTAGTCAGTTATCCTTCTTTTTGTGACCTGTGCCTTTGTGCTTTTATGTCTGTTTAATTACATATTAAGTCAAACTCTAATAAATATCTTGCATTGCTTTAAAATACATGACTGTTTGTTTGCAGAATTGGTAATTAACTGAAATGGAGCGTCGGTGTGTAGTGTAGTGGCCTTTGCCTCAGCTCTTCAGCGTGTAGTCGGCGGGCAGAGAGAGACCGAGGGACACCACAGGGGTACGTTAAAACCGGTTCAGCTCAAGGCCCTCCAACAAAGATGTCTCCATGTTTTCCTGTCTTCATAAAATGTCACCAATGTGCCTTGGGACTCATTGATATGTTATAACCTTCATTACCATCGCCTCTAGGGTGCAGGTAACTGCCTGTGGTGTCCTGGGTATTGTTGTGCGTAAATGCCGCATGAATACATTGTCCAAGTAAAAGTGATGAGGTACCTGTTCCTAATCATATACTGTGAATAATGGCTCCCATTGACACGTTGGAGTGCTCGCTGTAGGGTTTGGATTTTTTTTATTTTTCACATCACTGTTAAACAAATGAATTCAAATCCTGCCCAGGCAGCTTAGTCAATGTTTTAGGTGTTATAAGAGACAGACCACTTTTGTCAAAAACAGCACAAAAGCATAAATATTTAAGAGGAAAAATATCCTCATCGCTGGTTAAAAAAAATGTATTGTGCTTCAGTAAGCATTCTGTAACCTGTCGCCCACTCTGGACTATTTCCAGGTGATGAGTGAGTGTTTGACTGACAGGCTTTAATTAGAGGTACTCAACTAGTGCTTATTCCAGTGTGGCTTCGAGCATGTGATGCCTCATGTCACTGCAGCTCATCTGTTGGTCTTGAAAAGTCTTGCAGAAACAGATGATCAGTCATTTGGACATGAAAACAGCAGCCGTGCAAACAGCCACTGGAACGCTGGCATTGCAGAAATACAATGTCCTAATGGGATAAATGCTGTAATTAGGCCGGCTGCAGCTATCGCAGAACCAGTGAGCAAACTGGACACAAGCAGAAACAAATGGTTTGGAAGCAGCCCCCAGACAACCAGCGGCTGCACGCACTCAGCTGAAATAAATGGGTTCCTGTAGAGACCAAGCAGAGGCTTGTGGCTGCAGGGAAGGTTTGTCTGAAGCATTTAGCACGGTCAAAAACAACAGAATCAAGCTCCGTTTTGTGCCTCATAAATATGGGGTCATTAACATTTCTATATATTTAAAAGTTTTGAATTGGTGTTTTGTCTTTATCGCATCCTTGCTGAACTTTAAATGCTCTCATCTGCTTCAGTGCAAAACATGTCGAAGAGTAAGAATGAGTTCCAAAACTGGTGATAACTGACTGGATGAAGTACAAGCAGGTAGCAATGAAACAAATAAGATGTAGTGGGGTAATTAGTAAGATTTAAAGGAGCACTTAAATGGATTTTGTTATCTTCAGACAGAGCCAAACTGTTTGCCCCCTGCTTCCCAGTCATTATGCTAAGCCAATCATCCTCGGATTCTAGTTTCATATTTAATGTACAGACATGAGAGCAGTATCCTCTCGTCTAACTCTGGGCAAGAAAACAGCAACAGCAAAGCAATTTTGACTCATGCTCATTCATCACTGGTTGTAAGCAGGTGAATCTAACAGGCCTGAAGAGATCGAACCATTATGTAATTCACGAAAAAATTACAAAATCTGAACATGAACACACACAATCTGTGTTTTCCCACCTTCTAGGCTGCCGCTGACTTTCAACCATTTCATTAAGGTTTTAAGATTTACTCACAGAGAGTAGCTCGAATTAGGTGATCCATCACAATAAGCATCATGCCTGCTTTATTTGTTGTCAAACTTGTGTCTGAGTGGTAATTGAGCTGTAAGCAATCATTGATTTAAATGTCTGAATTGCATTTCTGAGCAACAAAAACACAACTTTGGCCAAAATGAAAGCAGGCTGTGATTGATCACCTATTTGAAGTGGCTGAAGTTTAAGTCTTTGCAGGTTGATTTTTTTTTTTTTTACAGTGTTTGTAGAAATAAATGAGACATGGTGCTCATCAGGAGACAACGGCAACTTGTGCTTTTGAAAACTGGTGTCTCTAAAGTACACTTTATTTGAAATGGGCAAAAACACTGGGATTGTCCTTTAAAGAGGAAACAGGCTCCTTTCTATTGATAAGAGCATCTTGCTTGGGGCTGAAAACAGGTGAGTATCAACCTGTTTGACTGGTCCAGTGTCAAGCCAACTACAATACAATCTATAATAAATCTGCTAGTAGGACTTTTCAGATTAAAATAATTATCACAAACTCTCTTATATAGGCATCACTTATTGCTATTGTTCAATATCTTCTGTACAACCGCGTGTTTTTGCAGTTAGTTTTTCTTTACTTTTTTTATTCTAGAGTTTAACCTAAACAGTAAAGAAGGTTGTTATTTTGCACCGTGACTCCATATGCTTTTACTTTGAATTCAGACTCACACCGTTTCTGGTGACATGTATCGGACTTGGCGCACTTTTATTACCGAGGGATGCGGTGGCTGCGGTGCGCGCGCATAACGTCAGAGATGGAGATGTTTTGTCAAAGTAGCAAGATTTGATAGAGGAATACCGGATATTGGGTGATTTAACTTTCAAACTTTAATATGTATCAAAACGTAGTTAGTTCTATTAATTTATAGGAATTATAATTTTGTTGTGTTCAAAACACAGAAAACATGATTTTACCCTGCTTAATTGAACTGTACAGTGCACACTTACAAAAACATCCAGGCTATTATTCTTGTCTATTTAAAAAAAAAAAAAGTTAAATGATAATAAAGAGATAAATACATTTTGAACAAATGATAATGATTATTGATTCCTAAACTCGGGTCCAGGATCCTCCAACAGGTCTGAAGTTAGATCTGAAGGATCATGTTTGTTATCATTCAAGAAATAATAATAAATAAGTATTTTTTTCTTAACTTGCCAAACTTAAACCTTTTCCCTGTGAAATACTGGACGGTTTCGCTTCCTCTGGCCACCAAACAAAGTTGGAAAAATCGAATTTAATCTGTGGTTGGGGGTCACAAATAGATGATGCTTCAGTTTAAGGATGAAGCAAAAGTTCGATAACAGGACACGCAAAGCAGCAGGTGTGCTTTATTTTGAACGCCACAACCGGAAGCGCCGCTTCTCGTCGCCCCTGCCTTGGCGCAGCTTCCTGCAAACACACACCGTCTCCGGGCGAACATGGCGGCGACTTGACAACGGCAGCGAGATGAAGACGGCGAGGGCTTGAAAAAGAAACGAGGTCCGTTACAGGCTGAAGGCCCAACCGCCGACACAAAGGCACACAGCTCCGCCATGTTGGGAGAGGACAGCGCCCTTGTCCCTGCACGACCGAGGCCGGGGGAGACGTAAACGCCGTCGGTGAGTGTTTCTAAAAACGGAGTCGAGGCTGCGCAGAGGAGCGGGCGGGCGGGCGGGAGGACAAGCGGCTTCACCGGTCAGCCATGGAGGATGCGGCCCGTGGTCGCCAGCGTCTGATTCGCCACCCGGCCCGCGATCATTTTGATGGGAATTACCGCTGACAGCGCAGGCAGAGCCGGGACCTGACAGCTGACATTTGAGGGGAGCTAAACGCGAAGCGGACCCCCCACGTCAATGACTGTTGCGGCAGAGGAGCCCCCACGGTGGAGTCGGCCGGTTCCCAAAATATGACCAGGGGTGCTGGGACGTGTTGGCAGCAAGAAGACGACGACGGCTTCCAAATCTGGCTAGAGCCCCCACACTCGACCCAAAAGCCATTCACCGACTCCGAGAGGGCGCAGAGATGGCGACTGTCCTTGGCATCCCTCTTGTTCTTAACCATCCTACTCTCTGATCACCTGTGGTTCTGCGCCGAGGCCAAGCTGGCCCGGACCCGGGTCAAGTTCGCCTCCTCCCACCTCCTGTCACCCCGGACCCACTCAGCACACAGCAGCCTCAGAGGAAACCCAGATGCTATTTTTATAGGAAACTCTACCAAACATTTGTGGCGCCTCGAAACTTGCCACCAGGATAGTTTGTCCCAAAACTGCTTCGCCTTTGCAGATGCTGATCACCTGTGCGGGGGCCTCTCCGATGCGGAGGGGACAAAGAGGGCTGTAAATATGAGCGATTTGTACCTTTCCTTTTGTAACTCCTACTCTCTGCTGGATTTGTTTTACGGCTCGACGAGTCCGGACAATTTGAACTGCAGCCTCGACGTGCTCGGAGACGGCGACACCACCAGGTGCAGCCTGTGCGTCCAGGCGTACCAGCGCTACGACCAGCACGCCCAGGAGAAGTACGAGGACTTTGAGCTCCTGACTCAGAAATACGAGCCGGGGGCTTATTCGGTGAGGACGTGCATGGAGCAGTGCAAGGTAGGATGCATACAAGGGGGAAGGGTGCTTTTGAGGGAGGGTGGATGTGGTGGCCATCTGTTGATTTGGGCCCGGATGGATGCCAGTTTTGGTCCTCCTCCTCCTCCTCCTCCTCCTCCTCCTCCTGTCGCCATGGAGACGGATGACAGATTCAAGGAGACTCCCGGCTCATTCATCTCCTCATTGTGTTTAAGGCCCCATGCTAATGTGCAGATGGAGGCCCTGCTAGTGTTTTTAACAGCATCCACATCCATTTCTCTTTGCTTCTTGAGCCAATCGATAACCTGTATTGGGGTTATTATAATTGCATTATTGCCCCTTTATAGCAATGAGTGTGCAGGCAGGAGGGTGCAGGCTTATGCAAACAACTCTGGGAAGCTGATGGTGTCCTGTGTGTGCTGTCGCAGTCCGCCAGGTGTTCATCATGGCCGCCCACTTAATATCGAGAGCGTTTCATTAAAGTCAAGAGGTGGTTTCCCTGCCTAATGTGGCGGAAGGCTTGTGTTTGCTCATTACCAGTAGGCCTCGTTTCGGCCTCGCTGTTTGATTTAGCAGCTCAGAGCAGGCGGAGGAGGCTGGGATAGGTGTCCGGGAGACGCGAAAGAAGGGCCCCGGCCGGAGCTGCTGCTGTGAACCACCGCTGCTGCGTTCAGCACCGCGGACAGCTCCACAGCGGCGCGGCGCTGTCCGCGGTGCTGAATGACGCTCCCCGGCTCCATTCACAGAAGCTGTGGCCAATCCCGGATGGCCTCCATTCAGCCAACCAGAAACACAGAGACACAAGCACAGGCGTCAGGAACGAAGAATCTAATGAGGCCATCTGCCTGCTTATAAAAAAAAAAAAAAATCCAATGCATTTAGATAGACGCGCATGCATATAAGCTGGGCCTAGTTTGCAAGACTAGCTTTAATTCAGAGAAAGGGAAAAGACTAGCTGAATCCCTTGTGTGTGTGTGTGTGTGTGTGTGTGTGTGTGTGTGTGTGTGTGTGTGTGTGTGTGTGTGTGTGATCAAACAGTGATTCACTTTCTTTTATATTCTCTTTGCTGTTGGGTGTCTTAATCCTGGCAAAGACAACACAGCCTTTTTTAAGCAAGATAAATTCAACATTCACATGGTCCCATTTTCACTCACATAAACACTCACACCCAGACCTTTTGCGTACTCAAAGGAGCTGGGGACTGCCACACTTTTATTTATCACATGCTCAAACATGAAGTTGGATTTTCAGTTTGTCATCTGATGATTTTGATCAAGCAGCACTACACAGTTGATCTGAAGGATGTTTTACCAAGTTGCTATAGCTGTCCACATGTTTGAAGTTACTCCTTAAGTATTTAAGATTAGTTGGTTTTAATAAACAATTTATCTTTCAGTCATTTTTCAAGCAGAAGTAGTGAAAAAATGCCAACCGTTCTTTTCAATATGGTGCTCTTCTGGCATATATCTATGTAAAGAGAATGTCTTTGGATTTTGGACTTTTGAAACACAACAAGACCGAACTTGTCATGGACACTTTTTTTGACATTTTGTACACTAAACGGTTAATAGAGGAAATAATCCGTGTTTGTGATATTTAATTACTGGAAGCTTTGTATCTCATCTCCAAGAGCTCCACACCCTCTCTGCAAGTCCTTCACTAATATTAAGTTGGTGAAGCTTGACCTAAGCCACTTTTGAGTCTTACTTACTTCAAGGTTGGTCAGTTGCCAGCTTTAAAATATGCAATCATGCTACACCAGAAAAAAGCCGATGGCCACCACTGAAAGCAGCTTTTTTGATAGATAGCCAAGCCAGCACCCGGGCCTTGCCATCAAGTATCAGCCATTGAGGAATGCTCCCATTGATGTTGACTTAAGATGTCTCTGCTTTGCGCTACACTCAAGCATCCATGTGTGACATTCTTTCCTTCCCTCTGCTGAACTGAAGCCCTCCGCATGATTTCATGTTTTATCCTCTGCCAGCTCACCTCTTGGCATTTGGAGAGAAAACAGTCATTTAGTCAAGCTGCTCATTTCTTTAACAATGACCCTTCTGTGTCACGTTCTTGATTATAGGTTGGTTTAAACCTGCATATGTGTTTGGCGGCGTTACGGAAAGAGCTGCGTGACTCAAACGATAATGTCGAGCTCTTGTTGAGTTAATGGCTACCTGCCTTGGAGGAGCCAAGCTGTGCAAACTGTGTGCCTGTTCAGACAGATGTATTATATGGAATCTGTGTAAACATCGCAAGACTATTGCATACGCTGAGGTTGCAAGTGTGAAAACATTAACTAAACAGGTCCCAGCCTCTTTGTATCATTTCAACATGCAGGAGAACAGTGGAGGCAGGTATAGTGAGTGTTTGGTTATCCGAAGCCAGAGGAGGATCTCTGACATTTCAAGTGAGGATATTTGACATGGAGAGTAGCGTTTGTTGTGCAGGAGTGGCTCCTGTGGTCCGCAGGTGGTGCTGTGATTCCTCTAGCCTGAGGTGAAACATCACACGGTGGACACAGCCGGTGTGCTGTTCCTCACAATGGGATTCTCCACCATCTGACTGTGTGAAAACCCACCATTCATCTTGACAGCGGGGCCGGGCTCGAAACATTTAAACCCGGGCCGACGCACTAATGCTGACTTGAAAGCAGCACTTTTTTTTTTTTAATCCCGAGTGTGAACCAAAATGTCAGACTCGCTAGTAGTTTCACAGGAAGCAGTGAAACCAAAACAAACCTGGCCTGGACAAAAGCATGTCTGCAGCACAATAACTGGTAGCCAACAAAGGCCTGGGGTCTCCACACTGGTGCCACCTTATCTGATGAAGGGTTTCCTACCTGTTATGCCAAAAGCCTACAGTGTGACAGCATAACTGGACTGTGGTATACTGATACTGGCTGCTTTCAGTCATCAAGTTTTATCATGTGATATAAGATAAGATAAGATAAACCTTTATTCGTCCCACAGTGGGGAAATTCTTATTGCACAGCAGCAAAGGTGGTAGTGCAGTTAAGTAGTAAGAAAGAACAATTTAAACAGGCTAAAAAAAGATATTAACAAATTTACATGTGATTATTTACATTTTGTAAATGTGAATGAAATATGTAACCAGTATGTACACTATGGGCTGGAATTAAGATGCTATGAAAGATTAAATATTAAATACTAAATATTGCACACTGAAATTGACTGAAATGAAATATTGTAATATAGTTAGTTTTGTGTAGCACCATAGCAACCCTGGAAGTCTGCTAAAAAGATGGTGTTTTGTCATTAGAGCTGCAGCTAACAATTAATTGTATTATTCATCAATCTCTCTCTATTTTCTCCGTGATCTACTAGTCGTTTGGTCTAAAATGTCAGAAAATAATGAAAAATGACTGTTACAGTTTTTTTTTAGAGCCCAGTGTGACTTCTTCAGATGCCTTGATTTGTCTGACTAACAAAACCCAAAGATATTGAATTAACTATCAGGAAAGTTGAAGAAAACAGTAAATATTCACAGTTAAGAAGCTTGAACCAGTGAAATCCATCACATTTTGACTTTGATAGAACATAGAAATGTCTAATTGAAAACAGAACTAATAATTTTATGTTGAAATAATAAATAATCTTTAGTTATTGTTGAACCTGATGATTATCCAATCACTTTTGTTTTGAATAATTTCAGAAAAAGTCCAAGGTGAAGTTTTCAATTTGTTCACTTCACTTCAGTCCAACACCAAAACATATTCAATTTCCTATCTAATATATTAAGAAAACCAGCAAATATTCACAATTAAAGACCCTGAAAATGTATTTCTCAGTCAGCTTCTTGGTATAACTGATGGTGCACTGCTTGAACACAATATTTCCTGCCAAAATTTGAGTTTGTCTCATGAGAGATTTCTCTATTTCCTTTTTTTCTGTGTTCTTCTCGCTGGTCTGAAGAGGGATACAGTGATGTTATATGCTTCCATGCACCAATCATGATTTAGCAACTTGATGAAGCAGATTACTTGAATTTTTTAATGGTAAACTTTTAATGAATTATACCCAAAGATGTTTTATTAACTTTGTTTGTTGCCTATTTAGTCATAATGTTATAGCAAAATACTTAAGACTTGAAACTTCCAGGACCTTTCAGAAGCTGGAAATAGTGAATTTCAGGCACATTTCCAGCACAGGGCAATGCAATATTTTTGCACTGGGGTCATATTAGAAGGTTTTTCCAGCCCTGGTGGGGACGTAACTCAGAAGTTTCTTCATACCAGAAATGATAAGCTTCACTTCACTGTATCTCTCCAAGTAGCAAACATTCCCGTTCCCACCTGATATGATCACAGCATGAGACAAAAACATCTACAATTTTTCACAGAACTCATTGCAAATTTTTTGAAATGAATATTGAATTGGCTGTGCAGGTGTCTGCACTCCGGTTCCTCCCTGGTAATTTGACTAGTTTGTGAGTTTGAAAGGCAAAACTCTCAGCACCTGGCCCAGTAATCATGGAGTCTCTAGAACTGAACTCAGTCTGCTTCCACTAATACGTCTATTATTACTTCTACTTCCTCTTTGACCCTCTACCACCTCTAGCCCTAATGCTGCTACTACCAATCCTACTACTACTTCTTCTGCTTTTACTACTGCTGCTATTGTGTAAAATCATTTCAAAACACAATCACTGACAAGTCTGTGCACAAATCTGTCTCCTCCCCCACCCTCCAGGTCCAATTGAATGTCTAATCTTAGCCGGTGTTGTGTGCAAGTGGAAAGGAGGACAGCGTCCACAGCGTGCTCCCTCTTTAGATCCTTGTCAACCGCACACATCTGCATTGATCTGAGCTCTTTTTGAGCTGGAGGGACGGGTGGCAGCAATACCAAGAGGTTGATCCCTATTGATTTGCACCGAGCCCTCCGCTCTCACTCGTCCTTCATTTGATAGTGGACAGCTCCACTGACTGAAATAGGGCAGCGTCTGAGCTCAGTAAAGACATCATGCTACTATCTGAACCTGTTTGATTGTGACATAAGACCTGGGAGTGTGTGTTTGTTTTAGTTTAGGTAGACCTAGTGTTAAAGTTGCACTCTCATCATCTACTATCTCTCTACCTCCAAGGTGGACAGTTATGCAATTCTGCAGTAAATGATGTGTAACAACAAGGATATCAGCTGTCAGATGGCGGGGACTGAAACAAAGTCTACTGTAAACACAGATGGAGTCTTGCAAAGTAATACAGTGGGTTTGGGATAGGCTTCAACTCCCCATTTAGAAGAACAAATCTTTGCTTTCGACAAAATCTCACCAAAATGTTGAAAATGTACAACAACGTCAGTCACTCTAAAACCAGTATGTAAACCAATTAATCATTATTTACAAAGTCATTTTTAGCTAGCAGCATTGTAAGGACTGAAATATCTCAACAACTCTTGAATTGATTGTCATGACATTTGGTACATACATTTATGTGTCCATCGGGATGAACTAAGAACTTGAGCCCCTGACTTTTCCTCTTGCACCGTCATTAGGTCAAACTTTCTATTTGTTGAAAACTTTTTATTCCCATTAGCTTCAGCTATATTTGTGTTTAGTTCTAATTATTAGACGGGACATTCGAACATGCTAAACTAATATGGTGAAAATGTTAAATGTTATACCTGTGCATGATAGCATTGTCATTATGAGCTTATTAGAATCAAAGCGCTGTTGTGACTAAATACAACCTCGGACCAACATTCCTTAAAGCTGCTATAATCAATATTTTTCTATTAGCAGCTGATCAAATAATTATGTGTAATGTGAAAGAAGTGGCTTGTAAACTCCTGTCTAATTACCACATTCTACAGTTCCCAACAGCTTTGGCAGCTGGAGCATTTTAGCATCTTTCAGCTCATTGTTTTAATTTTATGGGCTTTAATGTGTTGGTTCGCTCTCACCACAGTCATGAGCATCATTTTTTGGCCGCAGCAGGCAGCTGTCAACAGTGAAATGGCTCTAATACAAATCTTTGCACACTACCTGCTCTGTAGCTGCTGGATGTGTAAATTAGCCACTGATTGCTAACAAGTTAGCATTTTCTAGCCAATTTAATGGGTAAAACTATGCTGCTGCCCATTTTTTTGTGTCTATACATCAGACCAGATTATGACGGCTCACTGGGTGTAAGTGGCTAATACAGGTACCACTGTAGCTCTGATTTGCTCCCTTGCTCATCCCACAGTGCCTTCTACTTGAAAACAAGACATAGATAAACAGACTGTCCCATCCCCAAATCTATCAGTTATGTTACAGTCTTAATGTGGTTTATCTCATCTGCATGAACATCCTTTGATCACCCATGCTTCTTTTAATTGCTGCCTTTGTTAGCGTTTTATTCAGTAGTCACATTAGCCAACAGTGTGTGTGTGCGTGTCTGCTCCAGTCTCACAGAGCCTCGTGTGCATTAATGAACAACAGATTGTTGCAGTGCATTGTATTGTTCACTTGTTTAGGTTGCACAAGAGCCGCAAACGGAAGCGCTCACATGGGATTTCCGCCATTGTGCCTCCCTGCGGTGGCTGTGAATGCTGACCTTGGAGAGGGTTTTGTCCCCTCAAGATGCCTGGCCCACTCCACGACAGGCCTTTTATGAATGGGCAGATCCCTGAGCAGCATGCTAATGAGGCAGGAAGGAGAGAGGGCAGGCTAGCTGCTGCAGTGCACGGCACATCTTCCATATTGTTTTAACTGTGAACTGCTGCACACAGAACAGATTAAATCAGATGAGATAACAGCAGGGCTGAAACAGGGAGGGAAACTACACCAGGCAAGAGGGGGTTAAAGTGGGTTACCCCATTAATAGACCTCATTTAACCTCTGTGGCATTCCCATTATAGGTGGCATGTGAAGTCATTTCTCTGTTGTACAGTAATGTTGTCAATAAGGGTGAAGACTGTAATTAAAGCTACCTGACTCTGTTTAGGAAATGTAATCTCATCACATGACTAGAACATGTGAGAATGATTTGCATCCATGTGCCCAGTCAAATTTCAAATGGATTGTATTTATTTCTTCTTGGGAAAAATAACACCTTTCAACACATCACACTTGCAACAGGAGACACTGAACCTACATTTCCATTAGCAATTCAGTGGTCTCCTTGACTTGGCCTCCCTGCCTGGGAAACAGTCACATCCTCCTCAACTTTGTAGTGCAGGCTTTTTCTTACAAATGTGAAGCTTAGGGTGAAATTTTGAATTGGTCTTAAACTTTAAAAATCTCCATTCAAGGCCACATAGGACATTTTACATTTGTTTTAACATGCTTAACATGACAAGTGAACTGATCTTCACGTATATTTGTGGCATGTCCCTTTCTTGTGTTTATCTAATTTTTCCCAAAGAAGACACGCACACAGATGTGTTAGAATGAGTCTTTAAAAAATATATCCTCCCTTGAGATGAATTGCATTTACTTGTCAAGCTGTTCTCCTGTTTATGCAATAAATGAAAAACCTGAATTTAATTATAATAAAAACATTCATTACTTTGGCTTCGTATTTGTGAGAAAATGAAGATATTGCAAGCAGGATGTTTTTTTCCCCCCTGTGAAACACCTAAGGGTCAGACTAATACCTCCATTCATTTATGGGCATGACATCAATTAGTCTAACAGTCCTATTGTCTGCATAGGTATTTGAATGGATTATTTTTCCCAGGGACAGATATAAGCCTGAATGCATATCCCAGCTGCCGAGTGCTATATTGCATTTTAGTGTTTAACGCTGAAATTGTAGGAGTAGGATGGAGGTTTGGTACCCTTGCTCGGGGGGACTCAGCAGCAGTGTCCATAGCTGGTGGTGTCAAACTGATGACTAGGTTACTCAAATATCCTGTGTGCTGCCTTCAGGTGATCCCATCTAACTCCCCCACCACTTGGCACTAATGGGATTATCTGACTTCCCCTTGTACCCCAGTAAAGTACCTCTCTCTTCATGTGCCCTTTTTAAAATCTTTCTCAAACCAGGTCTGCATGTATACAGTGGACTAGGTAAAAGGTTAGGTTTGAATCTCTGTTAAGCTCCGTGTGGCCCATTAGGATGATTGAGGATGATGTTTGTCCCGTTAAATGAATTGTCAGTCACTTGACATGAGTTTTGTTTATGAGAGCACAGTGCAATCTTCTCCAAAAAAGATGCTGTACACTTACATTTCTTTCCCTTAAATTGCTTAATGCATGATGTATGCTTCTGTCTTATGCAATAAGTTGACATACACTATGGCAGTCTTTTGCATGCCAACCTATGATTTATATGCTTGTATAAGGTTTTCAGTGTATTAAAATGCCACCACACCAGGATATTGCAAAACCAAATTAACCTATTTACAACCTGAAGCAATATAACATGTTACGACTGAAAGAAGTCAACAGCTTTTCCATCTGAATTTTCAGTTTACACACTCTTGATTTACATTATCCTGCTTCTCTGCTCTGACCCCTCTCCTGCTTGAGTCTCAGAGTGAAGGCATTCAAATCAGAAAGCATCGTCTTTGCAAAATAGGCAGTGCTAGAGGCTTGTATTAAGATAAGATAGACCTTTATTCATCACACAGTGGGGAAATTTACATGGCTACTCACATGGCTAGTTGGTAAACTACTGTAGCTGACCAATGGCGAGCAAGCTGGGAACATGCTTCATTTCTATCTGTTGCCTTGGCAGAGACCTTGAATAGGCTTGGAAGTTGTTTTTGGAGATAGAATTTGTTTATCTGGACAAAGAGGTTTGATTGTTGCTGTCCTTCTCAGGCTCTGTCTGGTTGACTGATGGTGCACATGAATGCCAAGAATCATGTCTGAACAAAGTGTTTTGTTTTTAATAAGGATTTGACCTAATGATTCAGACTTTGATATTTCAAAGTATAGCCTTGTTTTGAATGTATATGATGCTCAGGAAAATGTTGTTTGGTTATTGCTCTTTTGTCACGGATGTTTTAATTTGGTCTATAACTAGTTTTTCTGGGCTAATTATGTTGCCTCAGGTACAACTTATGTCCTCTTGAACAGTGTATGCCAATCCAGGCCCAGCCATATTTTCAACAAATCCCATTTTTTAGTCCGTCTCTCTTTACTATGACACTGGACAGTGTTTTTTTCTTTTCAAACATCACTCAAACAGGAGGCATTATTGCATTTGCCAGGGACTATTTTCAGATGTGGATTAATACACATTTGGTGCTCTAGTGAGTATTTGGGGCAGCAGGATGGTGAATTGTGGGCTTGATTCAAAATAAACTATAGTGTGTGTGTGTTCATTGTAATCAAGGAACATGTCAGTGCAACAGTGTGGATCATTGATATGTTTTTAATAGTTTTAGTTTTTTTCAGAAATGATGAACTATAACATCATTGAAGCTTAATTCAGACAATTTGCATACACAGTAGACAATGCTTCACATACTGGCTGAAGATAGTTGTTTTATGTACAGATCACAAATACTGTGAGATTTTCTATTTTGCTGGTGAATTCCTTTCAACTCAAGACTATGCAAACATAGAAAACACTGAAAACAAAAAGAAGAATTGGTGTTGCAGAAGGCGAGTTTGCAGAGAAAGTACATCATAAACAAAAACAGTGTTTCAAGATTAGAGTCTTTCTAGTTGGACTGTGCTGCTATAATATCACACACATGGTGAACAAATTGTTTCATGCAGAAAGGAAAGGAGGCTTCGTTGTGTCCTTCATGTGAGACTTGCAGTGGAGAGACCATTTTGGTGTAACCGAACCAAAACCTTGTATTTGTTTAAAATGTTATTCTATTCATCAGATTGTACAGTGGAAGTGCACTGTCAGCAAAATATTCCATGTTAAATTGGGCTTTCTGTGAGAATGATACTACACAGTGAGTCTTTATGTAGTCTTAAATGACTACCAGCGGTGGTTAAGATAAGAGGTGACTTTAGCCATGTTTCCATCTAATTGTCAAGTGAATATGAAGTGAACTTTTAAAATGTTCCCAAAAAGAAAAAACATGAATTAGGCATGGTGCAAAGAGTGAATAAACCAGGCAATGTAAAGTGGAGTTTTGTCATAATTTATATTTTAAAAGCTAAAAATGTTCTATGTCTTCTAATATTTTAGAGGAAATGAAAAATGAAATCAAATAAATC
This sequence comes from Centropyge bicolor, assembly GCA_037975185.1. NCBI lineage: Eukaryota > Metazoa > Chordata > Actinopteri > Pomacanthidae > Centropyge > Centropyge bicolor. The sequence goes on from JBBMOC010000073.1 coordinate 913,420, forward strand.
TCACAACAAACCATCATTTCTGGTTGCTCTGTTAATCAGACAGACAATCAATAACTAGACATTGAATCAGAAAACAAATAAATCTAAAAGTAGTTATACAGTAAACTGTAGTTATATTGCGATGTAACATGAGATCCTTTACAATGAAGGAGTGTGTCTTTCCACAAAAGTTGATCTTGTTGATCCTCATTTGTGTCTCCTCTGCTCCTCAGAGTAGAAAGCAGGACATAGTGTAGTCCTTTATGTCGCAGGCCAGAGACCTGCAATTCATTTTTTTTTCTTTTTCTTTTTATTCACTAGAGCAGTCTTTCCCTAACCATGAGGCCTTTAGTTGCCTAACACTAACCACACCTCAACTATTTGCCATATCTTTTGTCTATCCCTATCCCATTGCACAGATACTGTATTATAGAAAGTGAAATTCAATTTTTTGCAGTGCTCGTGTCTGGCTACATGCTTGTATCCTCAGCAATGATCTGTCTAAGAGAGCTGCCCCATTTAGCGTGAGTAGAGAAGAGACAGAGGATGTCAAACAATTATCGGCGCCACCTGCTACACCCACAGTCCTGATGTTGCTCCTGCCTGACCTCTCCTCCAAATCCTCACATCTGATCTGCCAAGTGGCCACCTGAGTTGAGAGCTGCTCTGCTGCGCTTCGAGGAGCCGCTGCGCTGTCACGCCGAGACACTCTTCAACGGTGTTCGGCTCTGTTATATCGCTAGATGTTAAATGGAAACACTCAATCCTGGACTCTATCTCATTTCTGCACTCAAAAACAGCCCTAATATGTCCCAGAGATATCAGTAAAGTTCTTTGACTGGAGGAGTTTGGTTCTCAAGGACGTGTTGACTGCAGAGATGGGGGAGATGGAGGAGAGGGGGTGTATCATCACAGGAACTTGTGGGTGGAAAGGGAGGCCTCTTGGCTGTTTAACGTCCATTTTGTCCTTGTACATTAATCCTACACTCCTGTGAAGCTCTTAAGTATAATATACCAGATCTAACTTGAATCGTGTGCATGACTTCCGTTTTTTCCTTTCACTTAAAAAAAAAAGACGTCTGAGAGAGTTAGCCGTATGCTACAGGTGTCTTCTCAGAGATTTTGGAGAAATAAATAATGTGGGAACCCAGCCTGTTACACCCTAAACAGGATAATATGATCATACCTCAGCCTTCTACGACTGAGGGATGGGAGGACGCCCTGAAGTGCCTCTTCTCTGGAGCAATAATATTTTTCCACATGTAACACTTGAGGCTCTGAAAACTTTTTTTCTCTATCACTATCTCACTGTGAGTCTTAGGATCCTATATGAAACTGATCTTTTCTGCTGGTTTTTTCACATAAGAGAAACTTTGAAGAAGAGTGGACCAATAACACAGGCCACTATCAACAACCTGATCAATCCTATGTAAAGGACATGTGTCACACCTGTTACTGTTTTCAGATTCACCCCCCCCCCCTTTTTTTAAATGATAAAACTGGGCATTTATAAGTAGCCTTGGTGTCCAGCTGAAGACACACCTGTATAATATACCACACCTGTCCAGTAGATGTGGTAAAGGCGAAGTGCTCTATAAACTCTATTTTAGCAAACTTGTGCTCAAATGTTTGGTTTTCTTCTTCCTGAATAAATGATGATTATACCTGAGGTGAATGTTAACACTGATAGTGTTACATGAGGAACAGGGTCTTAACACAGTTATCTGACCTCCATCACTCACACAGCGACCTTTCACATTTTTGCTCCCTTTCAGGCTAATAAATCTATACGCTGAACGCTGTCCCCCCCTCAGACCAGCCATTCCTCCTCATTCTCTCACCGTCATTACTGCCAACACTTGGCTGATAATGATGGTCATTTACAGTATTGAGGTTGAAAAGTGATCATGAGTGACGTCATTCCCCTCATATATTGTTTTCTGAAATCCTAGAGGGTCAGCACACACAGTGAATGAAAACAATAAATTCAATTCAATGCACGCATTTCAGCAGCATTAATTTAATATTTTCACTGTCTTATCCTCACAATAGAACTAATATATTATATATTAATATTATATTATATTATAATGACTTACTATTAACCAAATGTCTCAGGATAAGAGTGCCAGTTAAAACGCAATACCTATCTGAAGTACCATTAGCTAACGTTAAGCTACTGGTCATACCAGACAATGTGAAGCTGTAGCAGCAAAACCTCTGATTGCATTGAATTGAGCAAGTGGACGTTTTACTGCTCATGAGTTCTAACTGTCATTTGTAAGAAGATTGTGCTATTTCTTCTTTCAAAAATTACTCATGTGTCTTTAAAGTGAATGTGACTATATGTGGATGTGATTTCATTGCTTCATACTGATTATAGTAAGTATATTTTGAGTGGTTGCTGGGAACTTGGAGAGGTTACCATTTTCATCCAGCTAATAAAGATGACAAAATAACAGCAGCAAAACATAATAAATAAGTGGAATATATGTGGGCAGGGTATTTGAATTTTGCCCGTCCTTGTCTTAAAGGACAGGTTGACATTTATCCGAGGCTGTCTTAAAGCAAGGCTACGATGCTCATGTCTGCAGTTTTCAGCCGCTGTAATCATTTGTCCTGTCCATACTTGCCCTGAAGATATTCAAGCAAAGCTAATACGAGTCTTCGGCATTCAGTTAGTTGAATCAAGTGGGTGGCTCCCAAAGTCACAGTCTTTGTTGCACATAATTCCCTCTTTGTGTTACTATCCCTCCAGCGCAGCTTACATATACTTGAAAGAATGTGAACCTATCCTTTAATCAGCAGTGGCATTATAAAGTCGCAGTTTGATTGATGTTCGTTGTGTTGTATTGTTTTCAGGTTAGTGCCAAGCAGTGAAGGATGTTTGTTTTTTACTTACTGCAAAAACAGGATACTATAAAGATAGTAATATAGTAATATACATATACATACATATACATAGTAATATATATGTACAATCAGAATGTTGCATGACATTGAGACAAAGCACTCACAGTTTTCATGCAGTTTGACATTTTGGGAAATACACTTATTCACGTTCTTGCTGAGAGTTAGTGGAGAAGATTGATACCACTCTCGTATCTGTATGTTAGATATAAGGCTGGAGCTAAGAGAGGGATAGCTTAGCATAAAGCCAATTAACATGTCCGACCGTACACAAACAGAAATGTAAAAACGTCAAGTTGTGGTTTTTGCGGATACAGACTTATTTCTCTCTGGGTTTGCATGAGGTCACTGTTACTGTGTCTAATAAGAGTGATAAGTTTGAAATTTTCCTGCAAGAACACTGACAGGAAAGCAGCTAAGGTCAAGACTGATTGATTAGAAGATCAAAAAGAAAAGATCAATTTTTTTCAACACTCTGATAGGGACCACTTTGCATGATGGGTTCTTTAATTTTTTATATTTTAAGCACATTTTGCTGGTGGTATTTCAGTTAGTAGTTCAGAAGCATTTCTACAGTGTGGTATTGTAACTTTTACAGTATCGTAACACTGCTGCCATGAACCTCATGAATCCGAGGGATGTGATGCAGAGCTGAGACTGAATATGACATCAAGGTGAAAGATGAGATAAACATATAATTGCCAACACAAATCAATCAGAAAAGCATCGGTGTGTACTTCTGCACCATATTTTCATCGTATCAGATTTCACTCTGATGTGTGGACTATCTTGAATTTAGGCTTATGTCAGTATAATCTGATGATAAACTCAAGGAGAACTGTTTAGGATGAATGGGTGCTGATAATAGTATCTAAGACTATCTAAGAAAAGTGTAACTTGAACAATACAGCCAAGCTCCGTCCAGTTTGTTTTGGTGCTTGTGTGTCAAAGCGTCAAAGCACCCACTCAGCATTTATCCTTCTGTGTTTATCGTGGAGCGACATCTCTTGGGTGGGTGGGGGGTTGTTCAGTCAATATGTCCTGGGCTTAGGTCGGGCCTCCTGCAGTCAGCAGACTCTGCATCGATAGAGAAAGCAGAGCCACCCTGACCTATTCAGCAGCCTCCCAGAGCTCTGATCCAGCTGAAAATGAATTCTTTAAATCTTTGGAGAGGAGAGCTGCAGAGCTGGAACTGAGCCAACAGGGATCCTGTGACCAGAGCACGGCTTAATCTACTCAACATGAAACCAAACCTGGGAAACAATCTCGTATCTACTGGAAATTGGGTTTGTTTCCCACAGCAGATGGAAGGCCAATTCTTAGATCTACCTGTTTTGTAATCTGACCAATTCATTGCTGCGCCTGCGCGCTCAACCAGGCTGAAAACAAATCCTGCCATACACATTCATGACCACGTTTTCTCAGAACTGATCTACAAAACATGGTTCAGGGAAATGGATGCCACCTTTAGATTTCATGTCCTGATAGGTGGATCCAGTTGGTCAGTCAGACCTCATGATCTGGTACCCCATAATGCCTTGTGCTCTACAGGGCACTTCCAGTGAAAAAGTACAAGGTTTCTGGAAGCCTCTGGAGGCCTGTCAATACTATCGATGCATCACTAATCAACGTCACAAGATCTGAATGAGCATCTTCATGTTGTGCAAAAATCTTTTATTTGAAGAATTTATGTACAAACAAAGGCTTTATGACTAAAAATGTATAACACATAACACTTGGAAGACAAAAAGCAGGTGACACTGAATATTTGAAAGTACCTCAAACTGTTATGAAATTAAAAAAAAGGCATAAAATTGAGCCATAATACAGTATTAAAGAATCACAGTACATAGGCAATTGTCCCAGCCAATTTATGGTTTATGGTTTCAGAAGTTGTAATCTCAGTCTTCCAAATAACTTATCTACTTTAATTGTAGATTAAAGCCAATTTGCATAATGTCCACTGTTGTTAATCTTCAACAGGTTGATGCAAAGCTGTGTTATGCAGCTGGGATCATCTGGTAGTGTTTCTACCAAGTTATTTGATGGACATTTGAAATTTCTATTTGTTTAATTATGCTTTATTTAGTTTATTTATTATCGAGTACTTCTGATAAAGTGAAAATGCAACTGCAGCATTAATTCATAATCATTTGCACAAATAAGTTCTGATTAGTTTTATTAACCTGTGATTTGAAATAAAATGTTGACCTGAGAAAACTTAATATTACATAGACACTGGGCTTAAGTATTGTGGAGCTAGAGGAGCATGTGCTTTATAAAATTAATCACCAATTATTTGGAAGCTTGTGGAAAAAGTGTTTTCCATTTAGTTTGAATTACAGATCCTCCACCATTAACTACTATATTGTAATTACATAATGTAAATACATAAATGAGTGTTACAGAAAAAATGTAGATAACAGTATCAGAAATTTGATTTAATGAAAATATTAAAAATGATAACTTTAAGTTTGCTTTCTTTTTTGACAATGAAATTAAACTGAAGTCAATGAACAACTTATTCATAATGAAGGAAAAAAAGCCATCTTTGATGACATTGAGCCTTGAAATAGAATTGTGAATTGCCACATATTTATTTTGACGCTTTCCAGACTCTTATTGTCCCAGCATCTCACAAAGAAAACCTCAAATGCCATCTGATCTATTTGGTGATTCTTTTTCACTGTGGAGTGTCAGTCAGCTTGCTTGTGTCAGAGGTGTCATTCATCTTAGTTAGACTACAGCTCGGACTCCAGTTTCAAGCCCTGGGGCCATTGTTTGCTACAATGCTATTCAGAAAAGAAAACTAACACAACAGTTTTTAAAAATTTGTAGTCCTTCACCGCAGCCCCTCTTTGACCCTGTTTCTTCAAGAGAGCACTCGTCGGTAGAAGATGACACGGCGCACAGACAAACAAGGCTTGCACTGAATTGCAAACCATCTAATTTGATGAGAGCACTCTGCCTCCGAGTGTCATTTTCCAGAAGCGCATATACAGCGGCTGGATACGTTACATCACCGGGGAATGGGATGAAATAAGTACGAACATCAATGCAGGAAGACAGACACCAGTATGCGTCCCAGTCCTGCCGGATTATCCGAGGGTTGCGTCAGTGACCTGAGGCAGCCGCTGAGATTTGACTTGTGAGTGCATCAAAGTCTTGTCAACAACATTTTGTCAAAATTTGTAGTGTTTCTTTTATGTTTTTGTGTGTAGTGTATGAATATGCTCTTTCAAGTTTTGGACCACCTAGTCTGATAAAACCGACCATCTTCAGTTCCACCTCAGAAATGTACTAATTTGAGGGTTTTTAACATCAAGAATCAGGTTTGAATTTTTTGCACACTCAGTACATTTCGGTGCGGGAGAAAAAATGCGAAGAAACACAGCTGAAAATAGTCCAGGTAGTGCGAGAGCTGCTTCCTGTTCTACCCCGGCCGTGATTTGTGTGAGTGGTAATGATCTGTGTCATTCAGCTCCTAACTGGGATCTCACTCTGCAGCTGACTCATATGCTTTTTATAGCCGTCTCTGTCATTCCACTTTATAGCCACTGTGTGCGCGACAACACCGTCCTGCTGGGAAGAAAGAGACTGTTGATACTCTGTGGCTTGTTGGGTTAAAGTTTTTACATACACAGGAGCTTACACCAGCATGAGTACAGTTCACTTGCAGTTTGATTTGGGAGTACAGAGCAGTGATTGGCTGAATTTGTGGTTTTATGGCTTTGGTACTACATCAATGTACATACATCAAACACCATCATGGCTTATAATTAATACACACATTTTACTGATCACAGTACTTTAAAGATCACCTCAGCCATATAGTGCTCTAAATTTGACAAGAGATTCATGGCCAGGAACACAGCTCCTAATGAATGCTAATGTTGCTCTGTGTGAATGTGTAAATAGACGAAAGTTTGCCAACACATTTGCCATTAAAACTTATCAGGTGATAGTATTTCCCTTTTCCAATCCAATGTGATTATTCACATATCGCCAAAATATATGGGTCAAGTTTATATTGCTCCACATTCCCTCCAACACTTAGACGATGCAGGTGAATCTATTTGGCATATTAAAATATTGCATCTTCTCAGTCTGCACAAGTGTGAAACAGTTGTTTTATGTGTCCCAGTACAAATGTCTTGCCAGTAATCAGCATCAATGACAAGGACAATTTCCCATTTTTTCATTCTGCTGATAATTGTTAGGAAAAAGAAACTAAAATTTGGAAGTTTTTCTAATGATTAAAGTCGTGTTGTAATGGATGAACACATTTAAAAGTGTAGTAGGAAGGTTCTTTTAATGTGTGTTTTCTGTGAATTTATGTAGAGGCTGCTGCTTCAGAGCAATTTTAACTTGACATTTCTTCACGGTGGTGGTAATTTCGCTACAGAATAAATATTGAGCAAACACTTATACAGTATTTCTCCGCCGCTCAGTGGTTCCTCTTGTCTGCAGACAAGCTCTCCCACAGTCCTCTCTGTGTCAGATGACAGGCGTGTGAATGGGGAATGGTGAGGGGAAGCCCTGCACCAGGGCGAAGCAGAATGGAGGAAGAGCTGCTTTGCATGTCAGATTTACAGGAGCTGTCAGCCTGAGACGGCCGCTGCCTATGAACTGTTGGATGCTGCTGGAATGACCAAAACTGACCCGCTTTCACACTACAAATGTCACTGGGCTGAGCCGTGGATCCCCCTGAAGCCAAGCAGAATTCTTTGTAGTATTAAACAAGGGTCATCTCATTACATCATAAACGTGACATTTCTCTCTCTGTGGCTGCTAATTTATATTACATTAAGCACGAAAATAGCTCAGTAAATCTCCTTTTCCTCACACCTGCTGCTTGTAACATCAGTACAATATGAAATAGCGTGACCACCAAACACAGACACAGACACACACTCCCCGTTGAGCCAATATATTGTGCACATTTTTCCTGTTGATTATTTTATGTTCCAGACAGAAATACAAACTAGAAGCATTTCAATTGAAATCAAAATCAATTCTGATTGGAAATCAGCATATACTGTATGTCCTTGTTTGTTTTGACTTGTGTATGAAGAGCGTGAATTTTTGCTTCTGACTGATGATTTCATTAGAGCAATATGATGTTGTTGGTTGTTAGCTGATGTAGCCCATGTTTAGTCCCACTTGTGATTTAAAGGCTCAATACATGCTATGCATTGTTCTCATGGGGAATTATTCTGAAACCTCAATAGTCTGAAAAATGTCCCTGTTTAGTTTGCTAGTTTCCACTTTTCAGAGTGAAGTACAAACTCTATCAAAAACATCTTGTATCAATGCTGATAAGCGATAATGTGCTTCAATCAGTAGTGCACCATAGTAGTTGACCGCCAACTAAGAGAATTGAAACTTAAAATCTAAAAGTCTGAGAATTGTATATTTCCCCACTGTGGGATGAATAAAGGTTTATCTTATCTCTTATCTTATGTCTATTTTATGCATTAGCGGCAGTATCATTATAGTTTACATTTCCTTACACAAAAAGTGAGGAGAATTCAAACCTCACTTCGACTTTAATATTCAAGACCACCTTGATGCTCTAGTTTAGGTTGGACTCCAGAGGCAAATTCTGAGGTTTCTTGACATGCTTCTAGGCAAAAAGATGTCAAGGTTTGAAGTTAATTAACAAACTGTAAAAGAAAAATAATGTATAATGTAAACCAAGAGTCCTTTTCAATAAGTTCAGAACAGTATGTTCTGGCTGGTGTAGCAGCTGGCCCTAGAGTAAGAGGACTGCATGCTACAGAAAATAAGAAGCCGTCCATGACTTGTTCTACACTCTGCTTCTTATATAATAGTAATCACTATGGTGAAATTCAGATGCCAGTGCTGCTGACACTTATCTGCCAAAGCGTCAGTGTTTGAATCTTAATTTTTGAAATGTTATTTTTAGTCTTCAAAAGATTTGCATGTAAGCATCGGCAGAAATGTTAAGGGCGTATTTGTTTTACACTTCTACATTAATGGAAATGTCCAAAACATCAGGACCGGCTTTTCCTTGATTTCATCTTTGATATTTTACATTGAAGTGTTGGAGATGTAACACTCAAAGGGGGGGTGAGATGCTGTGTGTACAAACTGGCCAGGCTGGGGCTGAAATCAGCTGCAGGCGTAAAGCCCTGGTGGAAACGGTTGCCAGCTTGGTGTCTTTCCTGTCTGTGTCTCTGGGCTTCAGTACATTGTTTGAAGCAGACTAAGCTGCATGGCGACAGAGGCTTTTTGAGTGCCAGGTTCCCATTCACACTGATCACACATTAGACTGATCAAATCAGACTCCAGGCCTGCTTCCTGACTAACTCAATTTGCTCTCATACGCTTCCCTTTTCACGCTGAGCATACGCACGCACACATTTACACACACACACAGACCTGGATGCACGCTTAACCATGTGCACACAAACAGAAAACCAACAGAGAGCGGGGCAGTACCCATTGAGCTCTAATGAAAAGCAGAAAAAGCCGTTACCTTGGCAACTGCCAGCATACATCTTCAGGAGGACCCAGATTTCCTGTCTGACTGCGATCGTATTGTTTTGGTTCCCTTTTGATAGCCGCAGCATCCCTAGACGGATTATCTCACCGCTGGCAAGAATTTATGCTAAATCATCGCGAATTAAGCAGCAGCCATTTGCACAGACAGGAAGCTGCCACGCTGAAAATCCTCAGTCATGCATTTAACGGCTCCGACGACATACCACGAACTCTTAAAACACAAATGTAATCAATGATCTGAGGGATTTTATCTTGGCCTTGAGCCAGTCTCTATGCGGAGCCCCTTCACGGCGAGAACGCTGCTGCCAAAAGCAGAGGATCATGGGCATTAAACTGCCAGTGTGATTTATCTAAATTACCCTCTAACATACAAAGAGGTGTAGCTATGGTTTGAATGTACACGTTTATTATGACAGAATATCCTCAGAAAAACATTTCTCACCACGCAGCACCAAAACCTGGATTAAAATGGAGACAGATCTCCCATCAAGGCACTGATACCACAGACCCTTATTTTTGAAGGATGAGTGTATTTCCTGGCAAACAGGTATGACGATTTAACCCCTACAGTAGAGTACATACACATACTGTATCCACATGAAGTCATACGTGTCTGGAATATATTTGATTTCACAAAGCATTTGGGTCCATGCTGTTCTCGTCATTATCATTCTCATCACCATAATCAGATTATTATAATTATTATAATTGCCTGTGCAGTGTTTGTTATCTTCATACGTCGGTCTAAACAGGAAACAAATCAGACCCCCATTTGATTTCTCAGTATTGGAAAACACAGGGGAGGTTTGAGGAGGGGGGATTTACCTTTATAGTCTTGTGGAGGTCCTGGGTGTAATTTAACCAAACATCCATGACACTTTAAAACCACACTGACAGTTCATTATCCTCCCTCTAAGCCATAGATGTTCCTCTGTGTTTAAATAACACAGGGGATAATTAACTGTGCGCGCGGTTTGTTCTCTGCTGTGACATCCTTCACCCTGGGATTTGTGTTTGTGATGATGTTTCTTTGGATGTCTAAATGCAACTTAAGCAACAAACAGGAAGCATAAATCCAGTAATTCTCAGGAAAAGCCAGCTTGACTCTGTGACAACTAGAAGTGCACCATGATAATTCCTCATATACAGTATTTATTACTTTAAAGGCCCTAAAAAGCTGTTTTATCATTTATCTTCATGTAGTCAACATTTTTGGCTTATTTAGTCCAGAATCTTTAATTTATTTAGAACAAGCTGCTGAGTATTTGAAAGTTGAAACCAAGGCTTTTAAACAAGATCGTCTTCTTAGAAAATATTGCTTTTATGTGTGAAAATTTTATTATTCCTCTCCTTGGTAATTCACTGATTGCCACTAATGGTTTGTTTTATTTGTGATTCGTGACTTAGAGACGGCTGTTGGCAGCACATGTCTTCTGTTATTGAATGGACAGAGCTTTACCTTGCACGTCTTATGGACGTCTGCAAGACCAGAGGTGACAGGCTGTATTGCCATCCGGTTACAGGAGATGTAGTGACTGATGGGAGCTGCTGTGACGTAGGCAGTCCGAGTTGCTGATGTTGACAGTAGAGGAAACTTTGTGTCAGTTGCACATGTTGAGGCGCTGCTTTGCTATGCACCTGACTTACCACCGGTTGGCGACACAGGGGAATATATACATGCTCCCTCACGTTTATGGAACTGAAAACTCTTTATCTTAACCTTGCAAACATCAGACAGAACATGTGCCATCTAATGGATAATGACATGCATTATTGTTGTTATTTATTGTATTAATTTCCTGTGAAGGGGCTGCATGGTGGCTCAGTGGTTAGCACCGTCACCTCACAGTAAAAAGCTTGCCGGTTCGCATCCCTGTCAGGGCGATTGGGATTTTATATAATAACAATATAGACCAAACATCTAGTATCAATCAGGCACAAATTTTTGTAAAGCCACCCATTAAACTCATGCATTCTGCGCCTTATCCAAAGTTTAGCTTGTTGCTCGTTATGTGCTCGTAGCCCTTTATTATAATATGTATTATGACTTTATTTGGGTTACACTGCTCATTTACAAGCAAGCCAGCCGTTGTAGGAGACGCCACATGTAGGCTGTGTTCTGATGACCTCTCACTCCACCAGGTTGGGAGAGATTTTGGATAAACAAATCCGATTACAGTCTCAGTGCAATGGATTGTCTGTGCTCTCTGCTTTAATTTCCCTTCTCTGGTGTTAATCCCAGTAAAAAAAGCACATGAAGAAAAAAGCTAAAAATGAGAATGAATCCAGACTGTGGTTTGCCCTTGGTTCATTTTGTTTTGCTAAGCTTTCCAAGCCCGAGGCTTTGGCTATTACATGTCACCATCTGTCTCCTTATGCACATAAGTCTGCACATTTTGTATTGTTATTCTGCCTCACAGTGAACTACCGCAAATTTAGCTTGGAAGAGGAGAGAAACTTGAGTTTGATGAGGTTGTTTAATGCCACCTGCTTCTGAATTGCACAGTTATACCTGCACAAATGTAGCAAACTAAATTTTAAAAAGCCTTTAAGGGGTTTGACAAACCCCTCCATAGCTGTGTGGTGTAGAGCTTAAAGAACTAGTTGATCAACCAGAAATTATCGGCAATAATTTTGAGACATGATCAAAATTGAAAAAAAGTTCCAGCCTATCAGACACAAGCATTTGTTGTTTTACTCTGTGCCAACTTCTTCTATTGTAATAGTTGTTTAATGTGAAAAGTAGTTCTACATCTTCCGACTGCTGCAGGAGCTTCTCAAAATCCATATCCCATAAATAATGCAACTCATCACGCTGAATATGACTTTGTTTACTTTCTGCTAGGTAATGCTCTGAAGTAAGATTGATCCAATAACCAATGTGGTTCTGGTAGAATACTAGCCTCGGCTAATATCTCCTGAGCTTGCATTAATGCGTGAAGTGCTAGGAATCCATTTTGTATCTGATGCTGAGTGGATTAAGTATGCAGGTAATGACTTTACGGGACAAGGTGTTAGGATGACAAATGACAAATCTACAACTAACAGAGGGAGGCCTAAGACCCAGCAGAGCCAAGCCACTTTCACCAGTCCTCAAGTGGATCATGAACCAGCGTCTATTAATGTCATGTTCTCTTCTTCCTCCTCCTCAGACGGCCTATAAGCCCTGGTTGTGCGCTCAGTATTTCCCCACCACCCAGCAATCCTGTCAGAAGAGGATACCGTGCCACCAGTACTGCCTGGAGGTCCAGCAAAGCTGTCCGTTCATCCTGCCCGATAACGACGACCTGATTCACGGTGGCAGCCCCAGCTTCATCTGCACAGGTTAACACTCGCTCGCTGTCCTGTGTTACTTCCTGTTTACAACAGCAGCAGAAAAGAGCAGACTACGCTTTTGCGTGTGTGGGTGTTTGTGTGGCCTTGCTTCTCTTCTGCCTCAGAGAAAACCTCCTAATTTAATTTATGTCAGAGAACAGCGATTTATAAAATAATGCACAGTATTAATTCAGGCACAATGTGTGTCTCCTTATTTACTGGATGGTATTCCTCCAGGAAAACAGCAAGGTGTTTCCGAAGGCTTTCTGATGACATCTAGTGGTGTTTTTGAGAACAGCCGCGCTCAGACAAGGACATTTTAACAATGCATTGATAAATTGAATTTGGCCTGTCTCTCAATATTTACTGCAGTTTATACAGTAGTACTCACCAAGGACTCTGCCTCAGAGGACCAGACGCTGGCTGTGTGCCAACAAACAAGTTATCTGGAAAAGCCGAGCACCACAGCAGCATTATTCTAAAGGTCTTACACAGCCACGCTGGTGCTGTCAGTTCCTCTGGTTGGTGAGACATCTGCTCAGGTTGATACTGGGTGGACCTGTGGAATCATGGGAGTTGAAGAAAACATTAGGAGCTAGGGCGCTGTGGAAAAAATTAATAGTGGGGAAAAGGTAGCCAGGAAGAAGGAGGTTAATTTTTTGAGGGACGGTGCTCGATTTTGGAAGAGCAGGCGGAGGTCTTTTCATTTTTCATATTTCAGCCTTCTTATGTGAGATGAACCGCAAAATTGAATCTCAAATTATGAGTTTAGTGTGAGCAGTCCGTCACAAAGGTGCACTTACCGTACACAGAGGACAATCCTGTCACTCTTTCACTCTTGACAGACATTAATGAATTAATGTCATTTGCTTCTTCGCTCAGTCTGCGTCTGAGCTAAAAGGAAAAAAAAAGTTCAATGTAAACCTGGCCTATAATTATAATTCAAGTTTTTGTATTAATCTTTTATTTATTTGCAAGCCTTTTGTTTATCTTTTATTCATCTTCTTATTATGAAATGTAGAGAGGCTGGACTATTCATTATTTTATATTTGCCATTAATTCCAATATTCTAATTCCTCTTCTATTGCATATCAGTGGCTGAAGTGAAATTTATTATTCCACTAGCAGATGAAGGTTTAGATTACACAACCTCTAATTTATTTAGCAATGGGGAAACGTGTTATAGTTTTAAATGTCAGTTCTATATTTTGAGATATTGGACAAAGTTGCGTCCAGAGTTTTTGCTCAGTCAAGGGGAGGACACAAAGGAAATATTTGGCAATATCTTTTTTTTTTTTTTTTTAACTGAAATGTAAAATTCATCTCCCCTCCCTTCCCCAAAAAATTTCATGCAGTTCCAAATAAGCATGATAAAGTTTCACCTTCACAGGAGCGACAGAGCCAACAGGAGAATCAAGGAGATGTCAATTAAACACAGCTTGTACATGCCCAGCCCTAAGCAGAGGCCTAATCAGTTAGAATTAGAAACACCTGTGCAGGTGAACTGTGGGTGTGAGGGATTTTGAAGGAGTCACTAAGCTGTTCATGCTTTGTTTTGCCAAAGACACATTTAGTCCATCATTGTGCCAACATTTAATGTCCTAAAAAAGGTCATTTTTTCCTCCGTTTCTGATGAGTTCATAGTCCAGAAATCAGCTTTATCGATGTCAGATCAGCCAGTCCTAGCTCTGCCCTCTCCCTCTGCTTTTGTTTGGTGAGAACTAAGTGAGGCTTTCCCTGTCCACATAAGTGCAGTGACAGCTCCTTTTACACACTGGCAAGTTAAGACTTCCAGGGTCATCAACTGATGCAGTGATGCGTCACCCTCCGTGTGGTCGTGGACTTTAATTTGAGTTCAGCTGAGGGTCACTGTGTCTGCTCCTCCGCATGGTGATCACAGATACAAACTGAGGTCTAGTTTCTCCAGAGCTCAAGGATGTCTAAAGGGATGGTCAAGGAGATGAGCATTTGAATGGAAGTGATATTGTTAATAACAGGTGCTGCTTTTAACTGAACTGGAGCAGCTTCACTCAGAGCCATGCTTTGATTTAATAAGACTTCTGCTAAAGATGGGCTACGTTAGATTATAGCTATTCACTCTCAGTTTGGTTATTTATCAGTAATATGTTTATTTTACTTGACCTAAATGAGTAAGTCATTTATGATACATATCATGAGATGGTATAAATGAGTCAAATGTCAAATGAGATGTTTCCATTGTATGAGACCATTGTGTCTAATGTTGCAAATCAATGAACGACTGCTTAATTTTTATATCATTTTGCATCACTGTTACATCACATGAAAAGTGCCTGGTTTGTCAGGTATTTAATATGCTGGAACAAACAATTGCTCAATTCATTTTCCGCATTTCCCAATCAATTAAAATCCAAGTGTGCTGGGAAAAGGTCTTTAAATGGCCAGTATGAACAGGAGGAATGATTGTAGCTACAAAATCTGTCTTGCTGTCGTTTTAAGACAGGCTGTAAAAAATTTTAGACCTATCCTTTAAGATTTGAAATCTAGCATTAAGAGGATTTAAAGAACTGCAACCCTACTTAAAGAAGTTAACCTATAATACTTTTTCCTGGAGAACTTTAAAGTGAGAATATGTAATTTATTCAAAGAGGACATTTTTTCCTCCTACAAAATAAAAGGTTAAATTCATATGCAATGAAATGTGCTCCTTTTCACTTCAATACACTCACAGGCTGATACAGCAAGTTGGAGTGCTGTCTAAAACATAAACAGAATGTGATCATTTACTCATCATTTTCGACATCAGAAATATATTTGATGTCTAACCAACAACCATCAAATTCAAATTCATTGATTTTTGTAAATATCTGCTTATTCTGAATTTGATGGCAGCAGCACATTTCAAACAAATTGGGACAGGAGCAACAAAAGACTGTGAAAGTTGTGGACTGATCCAAAACACCTGTTGGGATCATTCCACAGGTAAAGAGCTTGATTGGTAACAGGTGATAGGATCATGATTGGGTATGAAAGGAGCATCCCAGAAAGGCTCAGATGGGGGAGGTTCACCTCTTTGTCAAGCACGCTATTGTATGAAAGCTACAGCATGGGCTCAGGAACACTTCATAAAACTGTTGATGGTAAATACTGTTACATTTTACACAGCATCCTAACTTTTTCGGAATGGGGCTTGCAGCTAATGTTGTTACTCTTTTCAACTTATACCACAAAAATGTTTGTTCTTTGTCTAAACTAAAGTCTCACTGTCTGAATGTTCCTTGGTCTGAAGGCTGACTCCAATGCTTTACTGCTCTACAGAGAGTAATTAGACAGAGAGAGGAAGCTGTAACCGTAGATAATTAAAGCTAGAGAATATGAGCATCATTTACTACTTATTGATAACTTCATTCACAAATCTTTTTTATTGCTATCAGCTGTTAAAATCACCTCGACCACCTTGGTTACAAACTGTACAAGAGGGGAAAATTAGCATTCTTCTCCTGTGTCATCTTTTTCCCAGGGCTCTTGGGAGATCATCTATCAGACAGTGAGGCGGAGTGCTGCGACGTCCGATGGGACTCCAAAATGGACAACCCTTCAGGCGGGACACTAAAAAGGACTGCTTCTTCCTGCCAGCCCGAGGGGGCCTCGGTCACTTCCGCCGCCACCCCGAGACTGTGCAGCGGGCGACTGAAGATCTGCCTGCTGGCCCTCGTCCTCCTACACACTGTCATCATCATTTCAGCCTCCCATAATTCTACGTTGGTGGGCGTGGCTGCCATTTTCTCGCCAGAGGAGAGTGCTTCTAACGAGGAGTGAACCTTGGGGGTTTGAATCTGGTGCTTGTAAAGAGTGATGTCGCTCGAGAGGATTATGGCTTTTACAGTGTCATGGCTGCCAGGGACACATCTGGTGAGACATGCTGGAAATGCCTCTACAATCTGCCGCAGATGAACCATCAACCACAGGAAGTGGGAGGGTTTTAACTGGAGCTAAGGGTGCTGGGATTGGACATCGACCGAAGCGAGATGTTTGAGAACCACCCCCCTAAAGAACTGACCTCTTGCCACTTGAAACCTGCTCATTGTTTCTATTCCATCCAAATGTTTTCTAGCATATTGTCCCTCCTCTCCTCCCCTCCCTCCCTTCCTTCCCTCTCCCTCCCCTCCTGTCGTTTTCGGTGTGTGTATGGATGGCACGTCAGCGGAAAGACGGACATCGATGAAGTGCGCTCTCGCTCATCATTACCTTTAGATTTTTGCTGCATATTTTTCAGGTGCCAGAATGTTTCGACATATCAACTGTGTTCCACTTCCTCCTCTCCATCACCTCTGAGGCATCTTCTTACTACCTTGTATGTGATGTTGCTCTAGGGCCTCCCAGGACAAGCTCATCCATCATTCAC
The DNA here is from genome assembly GCA_037975185.1 of Centropyge bicolor. NCBI lineage: Eukaryota > Metazoa > Chordata > Actinopteri > Pomacanthidae > Centropyge > Centropyge bicolor. The sequence goes on from JBBMOC010000073.1 coordinate 930,536, forward strand.
GTGGGTCTTGTTTCTCTGAAAACGAAATGTATGTGATTCTTCTATATTCTAATGTTCAGCTTGTATTTTGTCCCACTAGAACTCATCCCTTACGACGGTACATGCCTACATGTTATAGGACCTTAAGTGCTCTGAGACTGGCTCGCTTTCTCTTCTAACTTGTTGGGCCATTGAGCAAGTTAGGAGCGACCAAGTGGCAAAGGTAGTGACGGTTCAGCTTATATTTGCAGGGCATTGCAGGAGTTCATGCTGAGCTTAGTCGCCAGGCGGTGCTCCCGGACAGGAAGTGGTGTTCTCTGGTCGCTAAAGTGTTCAGTTTACCTCATATGGTAGTGTCGGTGTTGCAGACGTGCAGCTCGGTGGCTCGTCTTTAGCGCCACAGGGAGTATTTAGAGTTGTCGCACAGGAGAATGCAGGGACAACCCAGGGACACTAGAGAATAGTTGCGTGATGCCAAAACACCAGGGGCCTCATTTATCAACTGCGCATACGCTTGTTTCAGAATCGGATCTACCAATATCTTCTTGTGCTTGAGGACGTGTAGAACCCACTCCCAGCCACGTGTACAAAAGTGGTACACAGGTGTAATCTTAACAGGAAACTCATTTCTGAAAGTTTTTTGTTTTGGTTAGTAAAAATATTTTTATGTTTTTGAAAATAGGAAACTTGTTTTTTGACACATATTTATTATGTTACAAATATGTGTCAAATAATTGAATAATTGACACAGGATAGGATCAGAACTTCCACTATGTCTTTAATTTAAATTTTCATAGCGAGCCACGCCCATCAAAGTGTTCGTGTTCATCAATAACATTAATAAGATAATGATCCAAACTGCAGTGCAACAGCCTGATAATGATTGCTGGCTAAGCTAAGGTAGTATTTAAGAGCTGTGGTCAAACTGTATTATGAATACAGCTGCATTAAAAAGCAGTGCCTGTGATCGCCGAGAGCTTTCATAGTGCACTCGTGATGGAATAGAGAATTGCAAATTGTTACCCAAGTTGAAACCTTCTTTCAAGCACTCACATGTGTTTGAATGTTGGGAGATATTACAGTCTAATTGCATTCACTCATAATAACCAACTGCAGAACAAAGTGTGAAAATAGTGCAACTTTGTCGGACAAGTAACATAAAATAAGAACAGCAACAATGCCAGAACACAGTCATTTGTATTTTCTTTTCATGGTTTCAGTTTCCTGCAAAAAGTAGCTTAAGACGACTAGAACTTTCAAAAGGATATAGTTGACCATATATGGCATTCTAGGGGGATGTTTGTATGTAAATGAGCTCGTATGTGCAGAAGCAGAACCAGTTTTCTTGTTTGTATAGCCAGTTCCTATGCACACATTAAGAGCTCGTTCTACACTCGCTTTGATAAATGAGGCCCCAGATCTTTGAGTGCCTCTCTGCTGCGTACGCCCAGTGAGGCAGATACTGGCAATGGAGCAATATAGAGAAAAAAAACAGTCAATGTTAGTGTCCTATTTTGTGGCATCTTCGCTATTGTTGGCTCGGCTTTTCTTAGTTGGTGCAAGTGACCAGCAGGCCAGTCAGTCAATAAATCAATCAATCAATCAATCAATCTGTCGACTCTTAAATACCCTTAGACGAGCTGATCAACTGCTATCTTTCACAGACTAGCAAAGGGCTGTGTTAGTGTCAGCATGCGAGGAGTGTGAGGAGTTTTTCAAGGGCTGATCCATCCGATTTTTTTTGTTTTTTATTTTGCTTGGCTGCTGCCAGTAAAGTGCACATTGACACGAGGACAGGTCACGCAGGGATTAGAAGAGTTTAAACTCCCCCCCTTTTTAGCTAGGAATGCACTGAGATTTGACAGAATAGGAGATCTAGTTTTTCTTCTACCATGAGCAACTAGTGATGTACCAAAAAATTAAAGCTAAGGAAACTTCTTTAACTACTTTTGTCCTCCATCCTGGTTGCCTCAAATGCTCAGTTAAAGACAGATTGGAGTTTTAACTTCACCTCCAAAGTGTTCTTGGATGTGAAAACATGGTATCAGTGCCCCCCCCTCTTCCCCTCTTCTTTCCTACCCCATCAACAGCTTGACCTCACCTCTCCTCACATCATGTAACAACCATTGGTTTTGCTCTTCACACACTCATCATCAGTGAGATGTCACATGGATGTCAAGTCTACACTTGCCTCTGGATTTTCAAGAAGCACTTAGACTTTAGCCCCCCCCCCCCCCGCTCACAGTTTACTCTCTGACCCCTTTTTGCTTGATATTCTCACGTGACGTGTTGTTTTTGTTCCTTTGTTTTCCTTGACAAACTGTGATGACGAGAGCCCCCCCTGATGACAGCAGCGGATGTAATAGGCCCACACCTTGTGCTCCGTCCCTTCTATCTCTAGCTGTTCATGATCTGAGTCCTGTGGATCTATGCAGATGAACCCCAACCCAAGCTAAACCCCCTCTTCCCTGACCACAGCCACCACCACCGCCACTAACCCCCTTGTCCTTTCTGTTGTAAATATGTTCTGAGGATGTGGGATCCCAAAATGGCCGCCCCCCCTTCCCAGACCTCCCCTACACTCCCCCCCTCCCACCGTTGGAATCTCACTGTGTTTTCTGTTCGCCTCCTTGGTTTTTGTCTGTTTTTTGAGATTTTTGCCGCATTTTTCTGTTGTCTAAAGCAGTGGTGTGAGTTGATGAGTAGGACTAAGTTGGATGTTAAAAAGACGAGATAAAAGAGGTCTTAAGAAAAATATACAAAAAAAATGAAGCTTGAATTGAGAAAAGGGTTCAAATATAGAGAAAAAATTATGATAAAGTTGTCATATTGTCATACTAGAGATGCTTTAGTTTGCTAATTTACTTTCTTTTTTTTCTACAAAAGACTTGGATGAAATTATTTATAAAATGCGTCCCACGAGTCATGATCTTTTTTGGACGTAAAACAAATACATTTATTAACATTTTGTTCAAAAGAAAATAAATATAAATTATGTTAAACATTACTGGTGTTTGTGTTTTTTTCACTGAGTGATACATCATGAAATAAGATTATTGAAAGTCAAGTCATTAATATGAAATGTTGAAAACTGTTGAAGGCCTCCTCAGTGTCTGCAGACATGTGGTCTTGGATGTTATGACGTTGACAGAGCGTTGTTAGAGTATTTTGCTGGAAGAGTGTTACTTGTTGCTTGTACATGTCGTGTTATTTTCTATGTATTTTCTATGTTTCTATGTAAATCTCTGTGTGTCAGTAGATGACCTCTGCTTAATGCTGCGCCGTACCACGCACAGGATTGGCTGCCGGGGTGGGCGGGTCAGCGCGTGCTTGGTCGGTCTACTGGCGAATCTGATTCTTAAGGAGGAAGGAGGGCGTGGCCAAGTGGCTCAAAGAGAAGCAGTGGGCGGTTCATCCTTCATTCGAATCTAACCGGCAGTTTTGAACATTAGTGGTGTTTGAAAGGAGTCGATGTTAAATAAATAGAAGATACATCATGAAAAACGATTATTGAAAGTCACGTCAGTTTTATGAAATGTTGAAGGGTATTTCAACATTCATTAACATTATAACATTTTATTGGGCAGACATTTTTATTTCAAAATGCCCATTTTCTAAGTCTTCTTTTATTTCACAGTGACAGCTTCCATAATGGAACATTTTGTTTCATGAGGTTGTTTAAGAGACGGGGGGCATATGATTGGTTAAAAAGACATTGTGATACAAAAAGTATGAAATGAATGTTATTGAGGAAAATTCTTTGAAAACAACAAACAATTGTATTAAAAAATACAAATTATGTTTCATAAAACTTCTAAAAAAAAACTTAATGAAATTACATTTTACTATCTAGTTTTAGTAATTTCTAAAAATATTTCTTTAATTATTGTTTCATTAATATATGCCACACTTTAAAATTCATGTATTATTTCTTTTAGATTACTAAAATGTTGAACACTTTCTACACAATAAAGCGCCTACAGGCAGATGCAGTTCCACCTGTTGACCAGCAGAGGCCAACATAGCATCATATCCCTGTATTCAGACCACCTTGAGTGTCCCCATGGAGCAGATGTTATGCACAGCTACTGTATTCACTGTCACACCTCACCCAGAACAACAGGTCTCATTTCCACTCACTCACTGATCCCGTTTGCTTTCCATCAGAACAGCCTAAATGGCAGATTTCTTTCCTCCACAAGTGCCAAACATCATTTAGTGTTGTGGCATCTGAAAATGTGATTTCTCACTCGAAGGCATCATCCACTTGTTGAAGTTATAATAATTCTCCAAACAGGTAAAATATCTGGACTCGCATCATCTGATCTTACATGTCTGACAGGCTTGAAGAAGAATTTGGTCCAGAAAAGGAAATGCACTTATAATTTTTCAGTTTTAGATTTGGCCTTTGAGTGAATATTAACCCTTTATAGGGCACTCGTTGAAATACTTTGAAATTCAAAAATTTAACATCAGGGTGTTATTGGAGGACATAACAAAACTTTATTTCTGTTGTAACATTTTTCACATTTTTTCACTTTTGCCAAAAATAATCACTTGCTGATAAAGGGTTAAATTTGTTCTTGTGCCACATTATAGTCAAATGTTTAATTTGTTTAATTTACTGCAAATGTTTTTATTTTCTACTATATATTCTTCTTTTGTAGACCTGACATATCTGAACAAGTGTATAGATGAATTATCACTTCATTTTTCATTAGGCAACCTGTGTGAGCAGGTGAAATGGGAACACTAGCAGGTAACACTAAACATGTCTCTTGGGCATTTAAATGTCTGTGTAACATGCTATAACCAAGTGTACCAGTATATACAAGTTGTTATATCTTTAGTTACACAAGCCAGGCTGTAGCAGCTAAAAACCTCTGACTGTCCAGATGTGAGGCTGCAGCTGTGGCATGTTGTTCATGCTCTGAAGTCCTGGTCAGACGATATGAGGCCACGTGATTCATGTGTGAATTCTTACACACAGTAGCACATGTCTCTAAAGCCAAATAAACGTCCTGACTGACTGAGTCGTGGCAGCGACTGGCCTACATAGTGCACACAGTCTGACCGGTCAGAATGGAGATTTAGTTATACAAACACTTTTGAGGCAAAGCTGCTGTGGAAGGAAAAATAATCTTATTGATTCGGTTCAGCCTCATTATGCAGAGCCAAGAACCTACAAGTTGTTTTTTTTTTTAATTAAAATATATTTTTTACCAAAGAAAGCAGGCAGCATGATGGCATCAGGGAAGAGAGGAGGAGGGGCCTTGGCAGCTTTGGGATGTGACCTTTTGCTTTTTAATTCTCCCATAAAGACACCAAGTGAAAATTAAAAACTTATTCAATCTGGTTAGAGAGTTCTGAATGCCTCTCCTAATGTGAATCAAGTAGCAAATTGCAGTATGGTGGGGGAGCTTTTTAGGGAACTTCAGAATGAAAAGACAACCAACATTCACTTTCATATCATGAAGAACAAACTGATGCTGAAACTGTTGAAGGCCTCTTCAATGTCTGCAGACATAAGGTCTTGGATGTTTTGACGTTGACAGAGCGTTCTTAGAGTATTTTGCTGGAAGAGTGTTACTTGTTGCTTTACACGTTGTGTTATTTTCTATGTATTTTCTATATTTCTATGTAAATCTCTGTGTGTCAGTAGGTGACCTCTGCTTAATGATGCGCCGTACCGCGCACAGGATTGGCTGCCGGGGTGGGCGGGTCAGCGTGTGATTGGTCGCTCTACTGGCGAATCTGACTGATAAGAGGAAGGAGGGCGTGGCCAAGTGGCTCACAGAGGCAGTTTTGAACAGAGCCGACACGCTGTGTAGACCTGGAAATGTTTGTTAGGAGTGAGCTGCCATTTCTTTTGAAACACGTTTTCTCCTGTTTAAGTTTAGTCAGGGAGATAAGACCCTGTTGACCCATGTTTTCTTGGCGTTTGTTTTATTAGGCAAGTATTATCTGGTGTATAGTTGGGTTTTTGTTTGTTATTTTGGCCTTAGCTCACTCCGAAGTTACACACGTTACCACTGAGCTGTTCTCAGTCGCCTTCTGTTCTCACGTTTATTCTATTGTAAATAAATTAATCATTTTCAGTTTAAAACCTCGTGCGTGTCTGCTTGGATTCACGTGAAGGATGGATATTCATGTTGCGTTCAAGTAACCCCTAGGCTGGGCGTAACAAAGAGCCTTCTGTCGGGAATCAGGAAAGCAACATCAGTGTCCTGTTTGAAATGTGCAATATAAATCTTACTATTATAATTGTTACCAATGCAGGATAAGTGCATCCTCCCAGATGGAAACAGCAATACCTCAATCCGGCCACAAGATGGAGCCATAGGACCAGTTTATATCTAAGCATGTTCTCTGAATGCATGCATGGATTTTCTCTCTTTTGATTCAAATATGCTAGAAAATATTGAGCATATATAGTTTTATGGTAACATTTTGAATTTGAAGAGGTTACATTCAAATGTATAGATGGTCTTTGGAGGAAAGACAGGAGGAAAAAAGTGGAACAAAATAATAAAAATAGATGTAAAAATGACTGCATACATAAACACCAAAGAGCTCAAAGGGGGATTTAAGAATGTAAGAACAATATCTGAAAATAACAGGCTGCACGGTATGACGATGATGATGTACCTAACTGTGTTGTATTAACATCAAAATGTCTGCAGAGGGCAGACTGAGTCTATATGATATATGGACTGTAACAGCAGATACTCCATAGAGATGATACAGGCAATTCATAGTGTTGTGAGCATCATCATGTCCTCAGTCTCAGTTTGACATGCACATAGGTGATATGGACACAAACATATGTGAATTCAGCGTATCAACCTGCTGTTCTAAATAGTGCAAGATTCCAGTGTCGGTTTCTCACTCTAAAACTGGTTTGACTGCAATTTCCTCTCTGTGCCTTTGCCGTTTCATGCACTCAGCTCACACGTCTCCCACTCATTTTTTTTTCTCCCTCTCTGAACCTCATATCAACTGATCTGACATTTCCCCATCTCAGGGGTCGTCTTTACTGAGCGGGCCGTCAGACATTTGTAAAGGAGTTGGGAAAAGACTTCTCAGAACTCTGGGATCTTGTTATACTAAGGAATCCAGAAATTCTTAATTGTGTCTTGAGAGTGAAAATGTTTGACTCTCTGAGGACAGATGTCCATGGCAGAGAGATCGTTTTCTCCACACACATAAACCATGCAATGACAGGCATGTTCCATATGATATATCAGACACAGTGTGTATTGTAACTAATGAACACAGGTCTTATAATTCCATATGCTATGAAGGTGCTGATTCCTTTCCAGTGTTCTCAGAAGTGTCTAAATCCATTCATTGTTCTGTGTTCCTGATCTCCATGGACACAAACTGAGGAGCTTTACGTTCATGGTGTTGATGAGAATTTAATTTAAAGCCATCTGCTGTATGTAAAGCACGGCTGGTTACACAACAATCTCAACGTGATACTGTCTCTGAAATTTACAGATTTTACTCACAGGTAAATCTAAATATTCTGAACTCCAGATTCGGTATGTTCACTGCAAAAAATATATATGGTATATCTTCTGATCAGTTAGTATAAAAGCTCTTGAGCGATAAAAAATATCAGTGGTATTTTCCATTGTGCTTATGTGGTTTTCAAACTATAGTAGAGTCATTTCTTATGAGAAAGTTGATTATTTTTACTTTGTACTTCCTGTATTAATCAGATGCACTATTTATCCAGATGTGCTGTAATTCAAGCTAAAACTTTCAGATAATTCCAGGTTTAAGTGAAAATATCAGAGATTTTGGCCTCAGACTTTTGCCCTTTGGTGAAAAATTTAATTTTAATTCCAGATATTGAACTGATGGAAAAAACATGATCAGAAAATGGATTTGTATTTTATTGACACCTGTTGCTTGAAAGATGCAACAAGATGCTCTTCTTGTTGACTTCTTAATGCACCAAAACTGATGGACACTCAGGCCGAGTAGATAAAACACACATGGATTGTACTGTTTGAAACATGTACAGAAACTCAAGCAGGCACACACATACAGTCATTGTGTTTGATCACAACAGCTCGACACTAACCAGCACCAAACGGCCTGTGTTCTTGCTGTCGCGCACTCTAAATGAATCGGATATGCCAGCATCCCTCCCACAGCTCGTCCTCTTGCTGCCCACTTTCCACTCTAGTCGCAGTCTATTTATTGAACAAACTGGCATCCAACTCGGCCGAAACGCTTCAGCGACGGGGCGCCTCAGCTACCATCGGCCAACACGCCATCCATCCGACGCCCGGGCGCGTCGGCATCACAAGGCCCCACTGCTGCAGCGAGTTGGAGAGGTGACAGAGAAACTCCTGACGGGGGTGCGTTTGTTGCTGCTGCCTGAGGGGGAACAGCTGGGGCAACTACTGTACATGCAGCTCTGAGGAGTTTGACATGAGAGCGGAGGAGAATAATGTGTTTACATGATCCTTTTTATGTCTGAGGGAATCACAGAAACAAGGTGTTACACAAACACACACACACACACACACAGCACTGCTGAGGTCCAGTGACTCGGCAGTCTTACATCATGCCCTCTGGACACACATGCCAGTTCCCATCTGTCTTGTGCACTCTGTGGAAACGAGCTCCTGGAGCCTGCCGTGTTTTCAGTCCAGAACCAGAGAAGCACATTAAGTTTTAATGCTACAATATGAGTTTCTTCATGTGTTGCCATTGGATTATAAAATATAGTTTTTGGTGTATTTCCTCACTGGAAGTGAATAAGGGCCGAAAATTTAACCACTATTGAATATTTAATGTCCGAATTTAAATACTTTATAACATTTAAATATTTAACTTTGAAACTCATCTGAGTAACTTATGTGGTTTGAATTCGCCTTTTGAGTAGAATATTTGGTGTGATTTGAACAAGCATTTTTTTCAGTGTTCACCAATTCAAATAGGATAGACAGATATATTAGTTTGGTGGATTCAATTATATTCAAATAGTAGTAGTACTATTTAAATATACTATTTGTTTTGCAGGTTTAGTCAAAAAAGTATTGGACATTTTTTGACCTGATGATGGTTCTAGAGGAAAAGCAAGGTATCACCTAAGTTAATATTAATCCTGATGGGGAACATGAATATCTGATCCAATTGATGAAGAATGTGATTGTAACGATAAAGTAGTTTCAAAAAAAGTTTATGACCTCACACCACTTAAAATGAGATATTTCAAGGAGTAAAATTTAAACCATATAAAGTAAATGGAGCCGATTTTCATTCAAATGCTTCAAACTTCTATTTTCTATTTCCTCTTAAATCATAATCTCAGTCATTCCAGGAAAAAGAAATGCAAAGTGATCGCATGTTGACACGCTGCTCACACCCACGAGGTCCATGTGGTGCTTTAACCTGGGGCGACTGCTGTACCTTGCAGGAGGTCGGGGGTCATGTTCTCGAGAAACACACTTTTGTTTTTTTGGTTTGTAGCCACAGGTTTTCAAACCCATCATTTGCTTAATATATCGTAATTAACGTTTTATAACTCTAATGTTGCCTACAGCCAGTGTGAGGAATTATGGGAAATGTAGGCTGGGATGAATTCCCAGAAGGCACAGGATGATTGTCAGTCTGGATGTTGTGCAGTATAATTTCCATGGCAGCTAAAACAGTGAATATATATACACACACTACAGGACTCAAATGAAATCTGGCAAGCTGTCAGGATTCTCTTTGGATCGTTGGCACAGGCTGCTGAGGCGAACTGGTCCATCTCCATGCAGTAAGCCATGTGAGCTGAGTAATGCACAGAGGACATAAAGTCATCCCTTGTTTTTTTTGTTTTTTTTTTCAATCTGCAAAAAGTCACAACTGCCAGATGGCTTGTGAGACGCTCTCGGCCGCCGCAGACATTTAGCAGATATCGCAAATCTCCTCCTCCAGCTTCTTTCCACATGTTGCCTCTGTATATTTTAAATGATTTTACTGCATGAATCATTCATAGCAGAACACCATATAGCACCATATAGCTGAGGTGAATGTGATTGATGGCGTTGAATGTCAAGTTTCCCTTCAGTGCACATGTTGTTTGATCGTCTGTTCTTTGCTATATCTTGTATTTTCTTCCTTTGAAAACACAGGTCACTTCACATAGGAGGATACCAACACACATGTGTGACTGCTCATCATCCTGATTTATAGTAGCAGGTGACATTCTCTACTTAAAAATACTGCTGTGGACAAATAACTAAGCCCTTTGCCATTTGGCTTAATTGAAGTTGATATTATCATCGTCCCACTCCGACTCCAGGAAAGCAAATCTCAGCATTAAGAAGTAGCACAGCCCAATCACAATCAAGACGCTCAGCGAGGAACACGTTATAAAGGTCAGTCACAAGGAGTTAGATCGCCCGGCAGACAGAAGTGACAGCGTGTACTTCGTTTGTTCCGCTGATGATTTCGCAGTGTGACATTTCGTTTTATCTTCTGTTTGCAGCATTAGGCAGTTTAAACAGCACACACACACACACACACACACACACACACTTTGTTCTTGACAACTTCTTTTCATTTCCCAGAAGCAATGCAACATATTAATACTTTAACATTTGGTTATCTGTCGCCATTTGTTCATCTGCAGGTTCAAAATAAACACATTTAACAATGAGTTGCATGTAAAAAAAAAGAAGAAGAAGAAGAAGAAGAAGAAGAAGAAGAAATGGAAATATGCATTCAACAAAATCCACATGTATGCCAGGAATCTACTTTATAAATATAGATGAGAGGAAGAAGTAGAGAGACTGGATTGTAATAATAAACAGAACTGAAGATGAATTCTGATTGGTCAGAGCACGAACACAAACATGGTGGCGAAATATCCGTGAGTGACAAAGTAAAAGGCATCATGATGTGATGAGGAAGTGAGAAATGACGTTTCTCAAAATGTCTGTTAGTTTGGCATTGCAGTTGTTTCCATTCCTCCATCTGAACACACACACACACACACACACACACACACACACACACACACACACACACACACAGACACACACACACACATACACATACACACTCACACACACACACACACACACACACACACACACACACATACACACACACACACACACACACACACACATACACACACACACACACACACACAACTTGTCACAAATCTGAGACAAGGCTCAGTTCTCTGGTTTAAAATCAGCTGTCTCTTTGAAAAGTTCAGTGTTTATTACTGTCAAATCTAAAACCTAAAAACCTTTATATTGCATTCTGGGAAATCCACACTGATGCCAGACTTCCAGGTGAAAGTCACTCCAATGATGTGAGAATGAAAAGGAAGCCGGCACGAGCACACAAAGTCGTTTTCATTCGCTGAGCTCCGGCGTGAAATCTTTTAGTTTCAAATGACTTTTGGTTGCTCACATTCAGGCTCACATCAAATGCCACTGCCAGCCAATTATAGTTACATTCATGCAGGTTCCCGTTGGTGGGAGCTGGCGGAAATAAAGAAAAATCTGCTATTAAGTGAAAACTGTCAAAACTGTTGCACTTGGAAATATCTGATTTATATGTTTTAATCACATTCAAGTCAACCTTTATTGCCATTATACAGAATAAAGAAAAGCTCATACACTGGTCTCTCAGGTGCAGAACAACTTATGACATATAGTGCAACACAGCAGCTTATTGCACATGCATGGTGTGAGGTGTGTGTGAGGTAGAGCTAAGTGAACTGGACGGGAGCCAGGAAGGTGCAGTAAACACAAGGTGACCGAGTGCAGTGCAGCAGGATTCAGAGTCTAATCAGTGGAGTCGAGATGGATGAATAAATAATGTAATAATATAACATATATATCGTGCAATCATGTGACTATATATAATACACTAATAATAATAGATAAGGTTGGACATAACAACAATACATTGGCACTAAAACACACAATCCAATGTGTTCCTCCCACTCAGCCATTGTGATGCTATAGAGTGTGAAGTGTGATCAATGCTGTCTGGTGCTCGCTCACCTGGAGAGGACGGAGGGTGCAAACACTTAAAAACCCGCCTCGCCCACACGCGCGCCGATTTTAATCAGCGAAGAAGTGAAGAGTGGGTTTTTGTTTCGGAGACAGGAAGAACAAAGCCTCCATGTAAAACAAAGCGTCTGTGAGTGGAGTGGCTCTTGTAAATCACAGCCTCGCTGCTGTTTTTGTGCTTAAAAATAAAGTCACAGTACAATGTGTGTGAGTTGTACAATGTGTGTGTGCATTTACTTACAGCCATGACAACTGGTAGTAAACTGCCCATCAATCTGGAAGTAATTTGAATTTCCTCCGACTCCAAATCAATCACCGGGCTCTCCGGCCTGGAGGCAGATGGAGGAGACTGGTCTTCTACAAAATAATCCTCCATTTTTGTGGTACTGTCGAATGGCTCATAGCTTCTTTTGAGTACCAGCATAACGCAGCATAGAATGCATTAGAGCAGCGGTTTTCAAAGTGTAAGGCGCGCCTTCCCTGGGGGGCGCCAGAGGGCTTCTAACATCTGACAAGAGACGAGATGGATGGATTTTTAGTATCTCAAGTGAAAGTGAGAGAGGGCACAGAGTCTGGGGCGAACAGAAAAGTGTTAACAGAAGAGTGTCATCTGCAAAGAGGTGCTAGCTAACGACAGTATGCCACCATGTAAACTCCGGCGTCATATTGAAACCAAGCACCAAAGTTTAACGACCAAGTTTATTATCTGATTTGAGTAATTGCACAAAGAGGCCTTAAATTGAATGCATTCAAAAAGATATTAAAAAACTGTTAAAATATGTTAAAAACAGATGCTAAAATGTGTTTTAAAAATATTAAAAACATACAGATGTTAAAAATGTGTTTTAAAAAGATGTTAAAAACATACAGATGTTAAAATGTGTTGTAAAGGTATTAATCCACACACACAGATAAAGATGATTAAAATGTTTTTAAAATGTGTTTAAGAACATACAAATATGTTTAAGATGTTTACAAAAATAAAGATATGTATAGCATTTATTGTTTAAAACCTTTTTTAAGCCTGTGTGGAACATACAAAGCGACAACAATAACAGTAATAATAATTAGGGGGGGTAAAGGAGGGGGCGGCATGCTTTTGAGTTGTCTTTAGGGAGGCTCGCTAACCCACACTTTGAAAACCCCCGCATTAGATTATCCAGTCATTTGGGCCCATTAGAAAATAGAGTTTTGACTCTTAACAGCAGACACATGTCGACTATCTCACGTTTCTGTCTTTGACCTACAAATCTTTACAGGACTGAGTTGACATTTTAGGAAAAAACACTTTGCTAAGAGTCAAACTACTTCAAGGAATTAAGACCTGAAGGATTCAGAGTGTTGACTTTTGGAGACAATTAATGGTGGGGGGAAAAAAAGCCTGTCTGGCCTAATGGCCTTGTTGTAAACATCTCTGATGAAAGTTTCGGTGAATGTCAAAGCCCAAAGTAAAGTGTCTCACTCAGATCGGAAAAGCTCTTCCTCGAGGATGTTCTTGTCACAGTCTGATTGCTTTGGAGAGCACAGCATAAGAGGGTGAGAGAGAGGCAGGTGACAGAGGGTGAAAGCCCCCCCCCCCCAGTCAGTCAGCCATGTTGAAGACATCAAGTCATCATTTGAGCACTTCATAACACCATCAGTTGAAAATATTGTTCTTGGGATGACAAATTTAGAGGGGACGCGTTTGTATGGGGACAGGTAGAAAGACTTGGATGTATTTGACTTGGAAGCCTACATAGGCTTGCTCATTTTGGCAGGAGTTTCCAAATCTAAACGTGAAGCAACAGCAATACAAAAACAACAAAACAGCAAATAAGTAAGTAAATATGTTTATACACTAACTCTAAAACTGAAAGTTTGACCTGATGGTGGCGCTGCAGGAAACGTCATATCATCACCAAAACCAACAGGGTTCATACTCTTGTGGTCACTAAGGTTGTCAGTAAATTTGAGAAGATTTGGAAGAAAACTTTTCAAGATAAATTAATTCCAATTTTGGCCTGTTGGGCCTGTTTGTCCCGATGGTGGCGCTAGAGGACAGGTCAAGATTTCATTATCAAGGGGTTATTTATGTTTTCAACAAATACACAAAGTGGTTGACACAAAAAAATGGTCAATAATAATCTGCAAATCATTTTTTTGGAGGGAAATATCCATGGGGTCAAATTGACCCCAAGGGTGAAAAGTGTAATATTTGAGGAGAATAGGAGGGTTAATTGACAAATAGAATTTTATTTCCAGCACAGTGATCAGTGGGAAACTATTGACTCTGAAAGCTGCAGTCTTTGTATCATCTGATGGACTCTTCTCAAAGAAGCTCTCATAAATAAATCAACATCTCAAAACTCCAAAAGAAGGAATGAGATTAAGTCATCTCTCGGCTGTCCCACAGGAGTTTTCTGAAGCCCTCTGTGAATAAAAACCCTTTGACTATAAGGCACCTTTATTTCCAGGATACAGAGAAGCTCATGAAACACAGGCAGCAGAAACAGATTAACAAGCCTGTAAAAAGCCATTTGCATTTGCCATTTGCAGGATGAATTCATTGTAATTAGCCTATAACAAACTTTGCCAAATTCTGTGTTAATGGGATGAATGGGATGGAATGGTTAAACAGGCTGAGTTGATAGAGTCATAAGGCTTAAAGAACTGAGTTTAATTCTCAACCCTCAGACCAGAATATTTCACAGTTAGAAAAAGGGGAGGGGCCTCATTTCCATAAGAGGGCTTTTCCTTCAAGCTACGCATTGTGAACACATTCAAAAGCTGCTCTCTTGCTTGAAGCACTGAACGATTGTTGTCAGCGTGTTCGCAGAGATGTTTCCACTGCAACAACAACACATGACTGATAAACGCCCGTTATCAGAATGGAAGGTCTGACAGCGAGAACATGAGCTTGATTTATCGCTTTGGAAAATACCTGCATCTCAAGGGCAGAATATTCCACTAATAGAGATAACGTCTCAGGTGAAATGGTGCCTGACATAGGTGCTATTACCATGATGGCGACGATGCTGTGAGAGTATGAGAGTTATGATAAAGCCCTTGGAGAACAGGAGCAAGAAGTTTATGGATGTGAGCATTAAAGATAAAACCTTCTGGTGTGTGTGCGTTATTGCAGTGCATTACAGTGCAATAATAATAATGGCAACAGAGACAATCAAAGAATGTAACATCTACCCATATGCAACAGTATTTGCACGCACAAGGTAGCGCCTAAGAACTAAATCACAAGAATAGATTAAAATATATGACGGTTCCACATAAATCAAACGAGACAGCCACAAATAACGCAATAATACAAGAAGGCAGGAAACAGATGGAAACAGAATTTACTGTAATGAAACCGTATGTCCTGTTTGTGCGTCTTTGTTGTGAAATTCCTTTGTGTTTCCCAGGCAGATGGTTGGAGACAGCTAGAGTTAAAATTGCAACAAAAAAAAAAGGAAAATAAAGTAAAATAGTAAAGTAGTAAAATAGTAAAATCTATATATTGGCGTAGATGACTTATATCAATATGTTTCAGAGCATGAAAACATGGCAGAATTAGATTTTTTTCTAGGTACAAGGTTTGAGTGTGAGACTGCTTTGAAGACCTTTTTGGCTGTTTCTGGAATGACTTATAAGATAAAAAGTTTTTATCCTTTTGACTAGTGCTGGGAAATATTCCCCAAGAAATGAGTGTAAAGAGAAAAGAGTCCTTATCTTTGAACTCTCTCTGGTAAAAGTGAAATGTGAAAAGTGCTTCAGCAGAATGTGAGTCTCTTTTGTGCAGCTTGTCTATCAGTCACATCCTCTCTCTCTCTCTCTCTCTCTCTCTCTCACTCTCTCTCTCTCAGTCACTCACTCACTCACTCACTCTCTCTCTCTCTCTCACTCACTCTCTCTCTCTCTCTCAGTCACTCACTCACTCTCTCCCTCTCTCTCTCTCCTGCTTGACACTTTGAAGCATCCAGATTGATTTTTTTCTGCCTGTTAACATTTTTCAAACTGTCTTTTTGAACACCTCACAGTGACGTCCAGTGTCACAGCAATAATTCGTTGCTGTTTGTGAGATATTTGCTCCATGGTCTGTTTCTACAGGAAAGAAAATGTTAACTTGCTTTTTCTTTTTTTTTTTACTAGCAGTGATGCAGTGCAGTGATTCTACTTTAATTTTTACTTTAAAAAAGTGCTGACCAAGCAACTTTGAAGCTCAAACAATCTGTATTACAACCCCCTCTGTAACAGCCACTGGTGCTCCTGTCATTTAAAAAGAATATATGATGCTGTCAGTATGTAAATGTTGAGTCAGTAAACAACCTATAATGCACTTTTTTAAAACATTATTTCCAATTACTTTAGGCCAGTAAGGTATTTAATTGGGTCATTCCTGTCAGCATGTGATCATGTGGCTCGAATCAGGAGTTGCTGGTCTGTGGGCCACTTTTTACCCAGAATCCTTTGCACTGTTTGATGTCTGTGCTTGTCGCATTCTTACCTGATGCACGGACTAAATGCTGCAATTAAGGCCATACAGCATTTACTTATAACAACATAACAAATTGGAATTCACCAGTTCACAATAAAGCAAGGCTTAAACATTTCAAACAGAGCCATTATCTTTGGAATCTCAGTGCTGAAGTTGGACTGTAGCTTCAGTTTGACCGAAGAGACGCCACATACAAAGTAGTTCCTGTACATATGGTGCCTCCATCTGGAGTTCTGATCCTGTGAACAGCCAGTGATGCACATGCAGTATGCAGATCAGGGCCTGATGCACATGACAACACAGAGGACAGTTAATGAAGGTCATACATGAATATAACCTATGCATATTTCATGTAACTTAATATTTCTCATTATGAGCATGGCTGGTACTTTGCGTAGCCTCACATGCTGTAATTTTCCATTATACAACTATTTTCTCTTTATTCATCTTATTCTTTCTTTCTGTATGCTACTACCGAAAATCCAATTTTCCAAAGGGAACACCGAGTCTATCTTACTTATCTCTCATGTACTGAGCAGCTGTTGGACCTAGCATTGCATGTACGAGAGGTGCATATAGAGACTTTTTCACCAGGAAATTGTCACGACCCTTATTTCATGCTTTGTTATTGCCTGATTGATCTCAAACTTTAGGAGGACAGCATCTGTACAGCTGTGGAAGCACAGCTCATCCAAATCTACTAAAAGGCTAATTATGAACCTTGGGGTCATTTTAACTCTGACCTTTGCTTCACTGGAGACTTTTGCTGCAGCCGATCTGAAGAAATGCAATAAACGATCAAGTTTTAAAAATGAACTAAAGCTTGTTTGGGACTTTGCAAATTGGGCAGAGATGAAAAAGCACAGTTCATGGATCATGTGTTAAGCAGCATAATTTTTAAGTATCAGAACTCAAACTTTTCCTTACCTCTTTGAACAGTCATCACATGCAAAGCTATTTCTGGTCAAGCATGTGTGTAAAACCCGGAGCTGCTGCAGACAGACTAAGACATACCTGTCATGCTTGTTTTAGAAAAAACACAACCTGGAGAACAAATCTTTTAAGCAAACCCAAAGTATTGACTTAAGACCTTTACATACTGTATAACTTGTTGAATAATATAAGTCAAATATTTGTAGGTTCATGCTTCACCTTTGGCGTCTACTTGAAGGTAAAAGGCAGGACAACATTTGCACAGTGAATGAAGAGTTCCGGCATGTGACCCGTCAGGTGTCGAACGTTAATCCGGCTCCGTCAGATCTAAAGGTCAAGAGGAACAAGTTGATTGAGAGCAGAGAAAGGTCTTTTCTTTAAGGGGACAGTTGGACTTTTTTGAGAAATGTGCTCAGTCGAGATAGACGAGACGATCAATACAAATCTGATGTCTGTACATTAACAAACAGCCAAATCGTCCTGCCAGCACCTCTAAAGCTTAAAAAAGTTGAAACTTTAAAAAAGTTATATGCCAGGCTGTTTCTTGGCGGGGTGCAGTGACACCCTTGAGGCTGCCAGACAACCAGAGTAAATTCAAAGAAGTCAGTGCACCGGGCCAAGAGATGGTCTGAGATAAAAGGTGTTAATGAATTAGCTTTAGATGTCAGGTGGATTTCATTCCTGAATAAAGCCATGCTACTTATTACCTTCTGTTTCCGATCTTCATGCTAAGCTAAGCTAAATGTCCTCTGGCTGTAGCCTTATATTTAACAGCAGGCATAAGAGCTGTATTGATTTTTTAATCTCACTCACGAATACGAATAAGCGTATTCCCCAAAATGTCCGACTGCCTCCTTAAAAAGAGGTCTATCCATTATGTAGTGTTGTGCATATTACTCCTCGGGCTCAGCTTCATATTGGCTCCCTGTCACAACCAGCCTTGAAAAATAGAGCTCGGAGGTTCATTCTTTAACTTGCAAACTGCAGTTTGAAAAGTTAATGAGTCAATATCGTCCGAACTAGCTTTGGAAAGTTTCTTAAATTTGGTCCAGCATATTATCAGCAGGCATTTGTTTGGTTCAGGGGCAACATCGATGGATGCACTTTCCTGGCTAATTGTTGAGCCCTAACTTGTTAGAGCTCTAAATTATAATGTATACTTCCGGGACGGCTGTGGCTCAGGAGGCGGAGCGGCCGTCCACCAATCAAAAGGTCGGTGGTTTGACGTCTGACCCCTGCAGTCTACATGCTGATGTGTCCTTGGGAAAGATACTGAACCCCAAACCTCCTGATGGCTGTTCTGTTGGTGTGTTGTCCAATCAGCCACCATGTATGAATGGGTGAATGCATGTGTGAAAGCACTTCAAGTGGTCTAATAAGAGTAGAAAAGAAATGGTCCATTTACTATTTCTGCTTCTTCTCACGACAATCAAAATCAATTTTTCAGCTGCATGGTTTTACTTTTACATAACTATAAATAGGTGGTGGATGAATTTCACAAGCTGGCTCTACCTTCAACCTCTTCCTTATATGGATGTGTTCAGCGGCCGTGAACCCTGCAAACGCTACCTTTCCCTCGTGACTCCTCCTCGCTGTCAGTCCCTCAGGCCCGGCACCTGTCAGGATGATTGACAGCATCCCGCCAGGCATCTCAAAGTCAAAATCCTTCTCCTGGATCAGTCACAGAGTGACGTGACTCCCGGGGGACTTAAACCATGCTTCATATTTCATGCACCACTATGAGAAAAAAAATATTGTACTCAGTGGGACATACTGCCATGTTTGTGACATTTCACTTAAGCAGTGAGCAGTGAAGGTGGTTGAAAAGTTGCTTGAGAAGACGTCTCATCTTTCCCATGTATCCCCATGGCTACAGTGTGTTATTCAAAAAAAAAAAAAAAAACATGAGCGAGTTCAGTGAGTGTTTTCACCTAGCAAACCTTATCAACTGGAAATCTATTTATAAAGGGCTCCCAGATGCAAAAAAAAAAAAAAACACCACATGTGCAACAATGAACAGCAGCTGAATGTTAAAGCAAATGCAAAAGTTCATTTAGCTGCTCAGACTCCATTGAATTCCATAGAAGATTCCATCATTTCTTTTTGCCCAGCATCTAAGGGCAATTTTGTCGTGTTGTTGTTCATCAGTCAAAGTGCAAAGATTCATTATGTATGCATCCTTGTTTACTCTCATTTGTTGCATTTACTTCCGCAAGACTCAGATGTTAATGTTATTATTGGCTCGTGATGTATCAGTTCTAAAAGTAGGAGACATCAGCAATGCCAGAAGTAGAGTGTGACGTCTCCGACCAGTAAAGTGATGGCTGTGACATTTTCATAAAGCTCTTTGCTCCTTTTATTAAACCCAGAACACAACCTGGGGCGGCCTCGTTTATGGTCCACCTCCGGTCGGGAACCTTTAAAGTGAGGCAATTAAACTTTTGAGAGAACGACGACATAACAGATTCTTCCATATTCTCACTTTAAGAAAGAGTGAAATATTTAAAACATCGATTTCTCCACTAGCATCTTTTCATCTCGCTGTCTTTCTCATTGAAATTCATAGCGTTAGATAACTGATGTGCAGCTTCTCTCTCTGTTTATGGTGGGTTTAATCAACACCTAATCCTGCTGCTTTCATGTCACACTAAAAGGCCACGTTCCAGTCTGGGAACAAGGAAGCAATTCCGAGCAAAGGGGCTGCATTAGAGTTGATCTGAGGAGTCCTTTGGAAGAGGCATGTGTATAATTTTCATAACATCCATGTCATTCCACTCTGATTTACAGTTCAAAGGTATGTTCATCATGTCTTCGTCCTCCTCTTTCTTTCCTCCCTCATTCCCTCCGCCGGCTCTCCCAGTGAACACAGTCAGCAGCCTCGTGCCACTGTGCCATGTGGTGTGGCCTCGGAGATCACCATTTTCATAATGAGGTGTCAACGAGGATGACGGATGATGTCTCTCCTCTTCAGACCGGGCTCCGAGGTGCAGGGACTTGGCAAACGGGGCCAGAAGGAAATCAAGAGAGCAGGAGGAAATGTGGGAGACGTGGGCAGCTTCTCATGTGTTTCCATCTCTCTGCCGTTAACATAGACATCAGCTGTGACGCAAGCAGAGAGAGGTGCCACCGTGACAAAGATGACTGCCGGGATCAGTGTGATCTGCCGACTTCTTTGGTCTCAATAATCTGATTCCCAATTTCCCCTCTGGGGGATCAATAGAGAATTCTCTTGTTCCAGCTGATTCATTGGCATTGATCAACACCCTGCAGTTTGATTACATTTGTTTTGGCTAGTAAAATCCTATTTATTCCCACAGGTGCTCACTGTAGATAAGTTGCCACCTTTCTTTGCGTCATCACCATAGACTGTATAAAATATGGATGTAGTGTCCGTGACGTCACCCATAGGTTTCTGAAGAGCAAAAATGAAGCAAATCGTAGTGCGTAGCCATCTTGGTAGCCTACCTCCGGTTACTCCAAATATGGACAAAGAGGTGGAGCGAGGGCGGAGCTGAGGCGGGTCGAATGAACGCTATTGGCTGAAAAGAAGCCGCTTTATTCAAAATAATCAAACTAGCTACGGCTAACCAGCTAGGTTAAATGCTAAATATCGTTGCTAGCCGGCTAACCCCACGACGATCTCTTTCCCAAACTCAGTGACTAGAATTAGCCGGGGTGACGCCCTTTAGACCGTCAGTTCATAGCTGTCAATCAAAGTGGCGCCACTTAGTTTGACACCTATGAATTGTGCATAATGATGTATGCTGTATATTTTAAACGAACGCCTTATAAAAAAATTCGCCCCCCCAGAGTTGTCATGGAGTAGAAAAACAGCTTATGAGACTAGAGCCATGTTTTGAACCAGGCTGTAAATATGTTTTTTTCTGTCTTAAGTCGGACATTTTAACATGGGGCTCAGATCGGCTCAGATGTAATTGACTCACTTCTGCAGCCTGCTCTAGCGGTTATTCGAAGAACTGCAGCTTTTTTGCACTTCCGCATTGGCTTCATTTTTCAGTGCCGGAGGTTGCCGCTTGGTCATCACATGTTCTTTAACTGTCACCATGGTTGCACACATGTTGCAGCTACAGCTCTTCATAACCTGGAGCTTGGGATTCAGCAGTCAGTGCAAAGACATGATGCCTTATGGAAAGATTTTTTTCATACACAAAAAGAAACATTTATGATGGTTGCAATCACGTCCAAGATAGCAGAATTTGATTGAAACAATGTTGAAATGTGGTCAGGCAGAAATATTGAACCTACATTGAAACCCAACATTGAAATTATACAGAAAGTGTCCTCTCGGTTTTACATTGAGTCAATGTTGTTTCAATCATCATCTAAATGGGAATCTACATTAAAATTTTAGTTGATTATACATGGAAACAATGTCACTGAATCAATATGGATTAGACCATCATCTGATAGTAATCTACATGTTCATTTTAGCTGATCAAAATTTAAATAATCACTGAATTACTTTAAAAAAATGACAGAAAACAATGCTGTTTCAACAACTTTTGCTATCTGGGGTGTGAAGGTGCAGAAAGGAAAGTAAGCAGCTGATTGTGACGTAGCTGCTTTAGTAAGATAAGATATTCCTCTAATCGTCAGGTGCAAGAACATGTTTTTAAAAAAGCTTAAAGGTGTGTTAGACAGAGCGACAAACTCATTTTCACATTTGGGCAGATCTCCTATCCCTTGAAGATATTTCTCCATGGATGAGTCATTCATCACTGATTCCTATTGTTTGTGTGTTGCCTTTCAAATACACAGCTTTTAGATCTGGAGTTTATTCTGCTTTATGGCAAAGCTGATGGTGGTGCTGGAGGAAAAGTCAGGGGATCACCTATGTGCATTATGAATATCATGAATATCTGTAAGATTTCATAGCAGTACATACAATACAATACAATAATTAGTCTGATATTTACTATATTAAGAATATATATGTCAGAATGTGTTTAGGCTAAAATCCTATATCGATCCTTATCAATGAATATTATTTAATTGAGTGATGTACTGTTACACATGTGTTTTAGACCAGTTCTAATGAGCGGTGGGAAACACAGTGGAAACACAAAACCCTTGTGAATAATCACATACACCTCCTCTACATGTGAGTTCATACATAACATCATTAAAACAAATATAACTTTGGTCGTCGGAGACTTTGAATCCAGGTATGCTCCCGACACTAATTATGACCTTACTTCCATTACGATAATCAAAATGAGGCAAGACTTAATCAAATTACCAACCAATTATGGCTGTGGATGTAAACCGGAGGTGTTCGCACAGTGAACTATGCAGGGGCCGCTGTTTGTCTGATGTGCGCTCAGTCTCTCGGGCAGACTTGTAATAGAGTTGGGTGTGCAGCTGCGTTCAGTAATTATTTTATGCAGTCGGGTATTCCTAATTAGAAAATCATAATGATGTCAGGACGGGGATGGAATTCAATTTCGTCTCATGAATAATGGTGAAAAGATTTCTTTTTATGCCACATATATGACGCTCCTGTACTTTACACATGGACTATTCCTATGAACAAATTAAACAGGAGATGAATTTACATGAGGCCCCTGATGTCACTGTAATTATTACTGGTGCTGTAATGATCATGTTAATGAAGGCCGGGATGATGACACTCATCAGTTATTGGGAAAACAATCCCTTAATGTGGCGCAGTTACATTTCGATACCATGAGCTAATGGTCCATCATGACGACTGATTTATTTGTGAATTTCTCCAGGGTTGTTCATCCAGTCGTGATTCTCCTTGCTTCATCTCTGTTGACTGAGCTCCACTTTGTCCCCAGTGACTTCGGTTTACATTAAAAATAAATTGCATCTGACCAACCAGACAGAATTGGAGCTGTAGTACATACACAGACTGAATATAGATGTTGTGTAAAGGTGCGGTCAAAGCAGAAAGTGCATGGTGAAACAGGTGATGCCGGAGGCTTGGTATCACTCTTTTCACATATCATTCTCAGTGTTGCATGGTTGCAATTTTTATGAGCAGGTTGTGTAACTTTTTTCATTCCATTGTGAAATTTTTTGACAATAAAATAAAGAGCAGGCAAACGTAGAGTAACATCTATTAAACAGGGAGTGATGTCAGACACAGCCTTGGTGATGCAGAGACCAGCTCAAGGATGGATCGATACAAGCCGCCCATGACCCGACTTCAAACTGCGAAGCTGGAAGTTTGGCCAAGTTTTATTTTGTGAGCTTCCCTCTTATTGATGCTATATAGCACAGGGCAGTATAATATATTATTATTATACCACATATATATAATAGTAGTATATTACTACTATTATAATTATATGTAGTAGTGTGTAGTACATATAACATTACATTACTATATCATTATATTATACATGCACATGTATGTTATACACTTGTACGTTATACAATGCATATGCTATATTATACTACTACTATATGCTATATTGTATTATTTTATATTATATTATATTACTATATTACCATATTATATTACCATAATGCTCTTTACCATTAGCATTAGCCTTGCCATATCCAATGCTGCTATTGTAGATTGTACACACTCAGGTATACACATTCAAATTTCTGTTAATTAAAATAAATTTCTGTGTCAATTTCTGTTCTGGTCTAATGCTTCTTCATTAATGATGATTCTCTAAATGGACATTGAGCATATTCAGAAAAATAAGCCAAAGCCACACCACTTTGAGGCATTAATAGTCAACCAAACAGCCTCCTTTTTGAGCCCGTTGTTGCCATATTACATTAAGAAATTACACTTTTGCTTCATCGCTCATGAAGCTTATTGAGTTCAGTTTGGCTATAAAGTGCATTTTTAATTAGACAGCAGAATGGTGATATTTCTTATGGTGGCGTCGGGGTGACAGCGTGGGGAATAATAGACACCCAGAGCTCTGCACATTTTTTATCTTTCTCCCTTCTTCTGCTGCACTCAAATCCATTTTCCTTCTGAGCAAAACTTCAAAGTCCTTTTTGAGGCTGAATAGTGCTTCTTATAAGAAGCGGAGAAATGTTCATGCGAGAAAGTTTGCGAATATTTCCAGTTCGTTTTGCATGTTCCCACGCCCCTCACTGTTTCCCAGACCCAAGCCTGAAGCATAAATCATAGAAATAGATTTTCTCCAGAGGACACCCCCCCCCCCCCCATCTGTCTCACAAAAGCTGTGGTTAGAGTGTGACCCTTGGAGAAACAGTGTAATATTGAGCTGTCTTATAGCCTCAAATCAGCTCGAACACACCACAGAAAGGAGATGTTTGCTGTCAAAGATGAGAAACCTGTTACACTGAAACATCTTCACATTTCCCTCTGGTGCAGGAAATGAATGTACAACCAAGCCAAGTAAGCTGTTGGCTCTCGGCTTGGAGACGGCCAACCATTAGCTCCCATAACACAGGCCAAGTGATTACTTTGTGCCGAAGATTGCAACTCTGTGCCAACCCGTCAGCAAGTAGAAGTGCTGGGAGAGGAGATTCCCACAAGTTGTCGTATTGGGAGTTCATCTTGTCCTGAGGAAGAGAGAAAATTAGAGCAACATGTATTCATTAAAAAATATGCATAACCATACATGCTATGCAGGCTTTCATTCCCATGCACTCCCAGCCATATGCTCTGAATTTTAACTCTCAGTGTAACCACCCCCTCGCTGCTCCTCACAGTTCACAAACCACGCCAGACAGCCCGTGTGCTTTTATAAGGAATATGTCAGATTTTGCACTGTGGAGACTTTTCACTTCGGTTACTTAGCAACTAAGTGACATATCTCACAAATAAAAACCTCAACAGTGAGAAAACAGAAGCACATCGCAGCGACTGTTGCAACAAATCTGTGTCCCCCGGGCCGTCGCCTTCGAGGAGGGGGCGTCAGCCTCGGGGGTTTTCCTCCCGCGATGGGCCATCACAGCACATCCGTCTTTGGTAACAAGAGTCAACCATAGACTGTATAAAATATGGACGTAGTGTCCGTGACGTCACCCATAGGTTTCTGAAGAGCAAAAATGAAGCAAATCGTAGTGCGTAGCCATCTTGGTAGCCTACCTCCAGTTACTCCAAATATGGACAAAGAGGTGGAGCGAGGGCGGAGCTGAGGCGGGTCGAATGAACGCTATTGGCTGAAAAAAGCCGCTGAAAAAAGCCGCTTTATTCGAAATAATCAAACTAGCTACGGCTAACCAGCTAGGTTAAATGCTAAATAGCGTTGCTAGCCGGCTAACCCCACGACGATCTCTTTCCCAAACTCAGTGACTAGAATTAGCCGGGGTGTCGCCCTTTAGACCGTCAGTTCATAGCTGTCAATCAAAGTGGCGCCACTTAGATTGACAGCTATGAACTGTGCATAATGATGTATGCTGTATATTTTAAATGAACGCCTTATAAAAAAATTCGCCCCCCCCAGAGTTGTCATGGAGTA